>CAUYLG010025901.1:0-89600 GCA_963573385.1 Cacajao melanocephalus | reverse complement strand
CCCATGTCCTGAATGGTATTGCCTAGGTTCTCTTCTAAGGTTTTTATGGTTTTAGGTCTTAAGTCTTTAATTCATCTGGAGGTAATTTTTGTATAAGGTGTCAGGAAGGGATCCAGTTTCAGCTTTCTGCATATGGCTAGCTGATAAGCTTTTAATATTGGCATTAATAGGTTGCTCTGGGAAAAAGGAAAAAGGAATAAAGGAGGAAGAACAAGTATGAGAGAGAAATGACACTAATTCTCAAGTCATTTATAATCTACTAGGAGGAAAAATAATGTGCTCTTCACAAGAATTCAAGCATATCTCTCACTTAACCTTTTGCAATTATCTTGTCATGCCATGCTGCCCTATCAAAAACGATGAGTGATAGGCAGGACACTAGTTATGTTTTTCCCCTAGTTTACGTATGAGAAGAGGATGGGAATCTTGAGAGATGTTACATGAGAGGCTTACGTCACTCAGCAGAAACACATGAAAGAACAGGGATTTCCACCCCCTTGCATTCCAAAGGTTATAAAATGATATAGAGGAATTTTAAAAATTTGGAATGTTTACACACTCAGAGCCTTCCTTCCATCTTTTTAATCTCTCGTCTTTCCTTTCTTCTCTCTCCAAATGTGTAGGATCTTCAGAATCTTCAGAGAAACATAAAGACAATTAGGGCAGAGTGGTAATTTTTTTTTAACTGATGAAACAAATGCAAAAATATTTGGGAAAACAATGCAAGTTGAGTAAAAGAAGGAAGTTTGATTATTGATCATATCCACAGCAGAAGAGTTAGGTCTTTTTAGAGTTTGCTTTACATCTTATAGTGGAAAAGGATATTGGGGGGTCTGCTGAGGATATGCAGGATAGATGGTGTTGCTCCCAAAGTTCATGTCCACCCAGAACCTCATAACTGGGCCTTATTTGAAAATAGGATATTTGCAGATGTAATTACATAAGATGAGGTCATACTGGTTTTGGATGAGCATGAAACTGATTGACTAGCATCTTTGTAAGAAGAGGCACAAACACATGGAGACACACACACACACACACACACGCACACACACACACACGCAGGGAAGAAAGCCATATGAAGATGGAGCTGGAGATGGGAGGGAACCAGACACAAGACAAGGGATGCAAAAGATTTCTGAGAGCCATCAGAAGCTAGGAAGTGCAAGGGCAGCTTTCCCATAGAGCCTTCAGAAGGAGCACTGGCCCACTGAAACGTTAATTTCAGTCTTCCAGCCTCCAGAACTGTGATGGATTGAATACCTCGTTTTAAGCCACCCAGTTTGTAGTACTTTGTTATGGCAGCTCTAGAAAATACATGGAAACTAGAAAGAAGAAAAGCAACAAGATCCTTCACCAAATTCAAAGCGTGTACTTAACTCAGGAAAAATGTAGGACAGAGAAGGGGTATAGGAGGAATAGGTGTGGGAATGGTTAGTAGAGGAAATTACCAAAGAAAGAAATCATATTTGTCAAGGGACTCTAATGTTCCAAGCTTTGTATCTGTCCTTTTACATGTGTTTTTTCTCTTGATTTTACCACAACCCTGTGATATAGGAAACTTTGATACCATTTTGTACATTAAGACTTAAAAAGACTAGTGTCTGGGTCAAAGTCACAAACTAATAAATGACAAAATCAAAAATCAAATCCATGTTTCCTGATTCTTAGACTGGTATTATTTCCCCTTAAACCTATAATTAAATAATCTAAGAATGTAGTAAATATTTCTTCCCTTGAGACTTTTAAAACAAGTCAGGACATAGTAATAGGAACTCTCAGGAGAAATAGTTCTCTCTGGGCAGAGAGATGAAATTGGATATCCTAATAGATCTTTTCCAAGTCTAATTATGCTCACTCTGTGAAAGGTGCTGGCTAAATGCAAGTTCATTATCATTTTATTCTAAGTTAACTGGAAAACAAGATTGACTGACATGTTGGAGGTATTCAACATTTATATGCAGGAAATTTAGGAGACTTTAAACACATTCAAAAAAGCTTTTCTTAAGATAGCGCATACTGCTTTTTACGGTGAAATACTCTGTACCAAAACAGATGCTTTCTAAAATTTTATACCGCTGCTCTTCCCAAGCAGATGACCTTGATGATGTGCTCAGGACCATGGAGGCAATGGGCAGCCTTCCTAACCTGGGAGAGAAAAGAAACACTGTGGCTCCTTATCTGTTCCTCCATGTTCACAGATAAATGTTTGCTCATTTTCGTTGCTTTTCAAATGTCCTGTTCTGACCTGTATTCACAATGGAAAATAGGCACACTATACATTTTGATTATAGTTTAAAGTATCTTCATGTATTTGGCTTCATCCAACGGACAGTACAACTTGTTATACTCATGTTTCAGTGAAGGAAGAGCATCCTACAATGAAAGTGACTTTGTACAAAATCACATCTGATGAGAGTCAAGATTGAATTCATAGCGTTGTAAGGCTATTTCAGTCCTTATAAAAAAAACTTCTCTTTTTTAACCAAAATAAGTTTAACATTTACATTGGTTGTTTCTATGCAAAACGAAAGAAAACAAAAGCTTGGTAAAACTATGGAGTCTGCAAATTGTGTTTTTTATCCCCCTTTGGTGTTTCCGAGATGTAGTCTAGGTGCCTAGAGCTCTTTTAAGAGAGAACACATCCTAAGAAGAATAGATTCTTAAAAAGTGTATCTTCTTTTTTTTCTTTTGTTTGAGACGGAGTCTCACACTGTTGCTCGGGCTGGAGTGCAATAGCAAGATCTCAACTCACTGTAACCTCCGCCTCCAGGGTTCATGTGATTCTCTTGCCTCAGCCTCCCGAGTAGCTGAGATTACAGGCGCATACCACCACACTGGCTACTTTTTTGTATTTTTAGTAGAGACAGGATTTCACTATTTGGCCAGACTGGTCTCGAACTCCTAACCTCATGATCCGCCTCAGCCTCCCAACCTCATGATCCGCCTCAGCCTCCCAAAGTACTGGGATTACAGGTGTAAGCCACTGTACCCAGCCAAAAAATATATCTTCTTAAAGAAGTGATATACTTCTCACCAGTTCATTCGGGATAATGATGTTTACAAAAATAAGTAAGTTTTGTTCCCTTAGTTTAGATAACTCTCTTTAATATTATTAATTCCTGAATAATACTTTAAGTAATTATTTTTGGGGGAAGTTTTTAAAGTCAGTAAAATAATCAATTGTAAAATTGACATCTTTTTGTACCCCTCATTTTTATATGCAAAACAATTTTAAAAAACAATATATAGGTATACTTGAAGTGTGGTTTGGACTCTAGCTATTGATCCCTACCCATGGTACATGAAGCCCTTACCTAGAAGTGAATGGGAGATTTTCTCTGCTGATTCAACAAATTTCCTCAGTACAAAAGAAGCCATTATCCAACTGAGATTTCTCTCATTTGTCTTCTAACACCAGTCATTCAGTCCTATGGATTCTACTGCCTGAATATAAGTCAGGTACACCAGTTCTGTCCATTACTCTGAACCAATGCCATTCAAGCCACTGTTTCTCATTTGGGCCAATGAAACTTATCTCTAGACCTCCTATTTGTCATCCATCCTCCAAGTGCTATCAGAATGCATATAAAGCTCAAATATGATCACCTCACTCAGGTGACTAAAATCATTCCATAGAGCCCAAGTGCTCTCAAGATAAAGTCCATACCCCATACCATATGCAGGTCCCTTCATGTTCTGGTCCTACTCTCAACTCCCTCTTCTCCATCCTCTCTGTCCTGTCTTCTTTCCACTCCTCCCTGTCAAATACATATTCTACCACTCGTTGCTGTAGCAATACTGAGCTATTTTCAAATCAAAGAAGACCATGAGCTACCAAATCTCTAGACTCTCATACATACTGATTCATAAAATATTTGTCCAGCTGCAAAAGTTGCACCAGTTCTTCATGTTTTAGCAGAGAGGTCATTTCCTCTATGGAGATTCTCTGAGTACTGACCCCAACCATGGCTCTTGCTACATCATGAAGCATTTCATTATCTGACTGTCCTCCTATGCTGTCCTACACATTCTTAGTTACTACATGGTTGGTTGGTCCTTGCCACAATCACCTGTTATTTAGATCAGCGGTCTCTAGCCTTTTTGGCACCAGGGACCAGGTTCATGGAAGACAATTTTTCTACAGACTGGTGTGGGGAAGACTTTGGGATGAAACTGTTCCACTTCAGATCATCAGGGATAAGATTCTCATAAGGAGCACACAACCTAGATCTCTTCTATGTGCGGTTTACAGTAGGATTCATGCTCCTATGATAATCTAATGCTTTCTAGATATTACATTGAAAAATAATGGCTTGTTTTCTTTTTCACTGTAGTGTCTAGAAGATAATAAATATTTCATGGATGTGTGAATGAATGAATTGAGTAGATAAGTAGCTTTTCTCAGGCAAATAATGTTTGACATTAGAAATATACCAAATAAGACATACACTTTAATATGAATATAATTCAATACTTTGGACAGAAAGATATCCCATACACTTAGATTCTTTTAACTAGTTCTCCCTGGCTATTCTTTATTGTCTCCTCCTTCTCGATTCCATCTGTTCAGTACTGAATGTCATTCAATCCCCTAGTTTATATTTCGAAACCCTAACCCCCAGTGTGATTGTATTTGGAGGTGAGGCTCTGGGAAAGTAATCAGGTTTAGACGAGATTATGAGAATGGGGCTCCAAGACAGGATCAGTTTCTTACAAGGGGGAGAAAGATGAGAGTTCTCTCTCACTCCTTCTTTACTATGTGAGGGTGCAGCAAGAATGTGTCCATTGGTAAGCCAGAAAGAGGATGCTCACCAAAAACCAAATCTGCTGGCACCTTGATCTTGAGCGTCCAGCCTGCAGAACTATGAGAAGTAAATACTGTTTAAGCCACTCTGTCCTTGGTATTTTGTTATAAGAGCCTGAGCTGACTGAGACATCGTCCAATGACCCTAATACCACTCTTTGAGTCTCTGCCCATCTGTGAGAATAAAGGCCTCTGAAGCTGGGGGAATGCATGTGAATAGATGAGGCTGTTGCTGAATGGATGCTGTTATATTGTTTGAGAGGAGCCATTTGCTCACCCTGAGTCAAACTGTCAAAGTTTGACAGTTATGGTCAAAGGAGTACCTGGAGCTTAAAAAGGTCAGAGAAGGAAGGCATGACCAAATTCTTCCCAGATGGCTCAAGCTGTCATTGTTATCTGAAATAATCTATACTGCAGATGCTGGAGATGAGTGTCTACTTTAGGCCCAGAAAGTTCTATGTTCATCATGACTTCTGCGTCACTCCCTACCTCTTCTTGTCCCACACATCTCTCTGGGAAGACACCTACCTATTCACTCGGTGCCCCACTTAGACCTTTTCAGGAATCCCATAGGACAAATCTGGCTTATAAAAGCTTCAACTTCTCAATTAGAGGAAAGGTTGTGAAGAAAAAGTCGAAGCCTTCTGGTGTTTAAATCGTGTTTCTGCATGCAGTCTCTCTAGGTGAGGAGGGAATAATTGAACAAGGAAGAATCCCTGGCTTAATTTGACTTTTAATTTAAGTAAAGATGAAAGGACTCTTTGCATTATGTTATTGATTTGTTTAACATGCATCTACCATGTGCCTACTCCGTCCCAGACTCTGGGCTGGAAACTAGTTCCTTCCCTTGAGGATCTCACAAGCCAAGTGGGGATAGAGTAGGCAGGCAAGTGACAGAAAACAAACTATTAAACAGCGTTAATAAGTGACTACAGTTATTAGAACTGAGTTATTCATTTAATCAATAAGCATTTTCTCAGTATAAACTAGGTGTTTGGCTATGTGTTGAAAGCTATACAAAAATAATAAATGTAACATTTGTGCTCTCAAGGGACTTTCAGCTCTCAGTGGAAAAATGTGCTGAGATAAACAATGAGATTACAAAAAGAAATATATTATGAAGAAATGAATTCTAGGATATCTGTTACTGACAAATACATCTTGTCTCTGGATCCATCTTGTCTCTTGGGCAATAAATTGCCTATACACATTAGAATGATCTGATTAGTGTCTTCTTTCACAAACTGTATGTTGCTCACACCATCTACACAAGGAAAAGGAAAACAGAAAAATACAGACTGGATTCCGGGAGTGCTGGATTCTGCTTCCCACTTGTTCTCTAAATACCTGTCTGGCCTCGGAGGGCAACTTGGATAGACAGCACTTTCGTGTCGTTAGGGCTGGTATTCAGAAGCAGAACATCATTCTCTAGAGGGAACTGATGACAGAAAGCTAAGACCTCAACCTTGTCAGGGCTACGTTGTGGATACAACATTACCTCCCTAAGTGGTTCCAAAACCCAGCTGCAGAGTAATATCACCAGGGAGCTCCTTTAAAATAGTGCTCCTGTGTGCATCCCCAGAAAGACTAAATATCTATGGTGAGATCAGGAATCTGTATTTGAACACATTTCCCAAGGAGATTCTGATAGACTGCTTGCTTGTTGTCATCAACCTTCAGTTCTAACACTGAACTCTGGCATGTCCTTAAAGATGCTTAACAATCTGGCCCCAGCCTATCTCTACAGAGAAACTGCTTGTCATTACCATGCCACAAACCTGCCCCAGCAATCATAAACAACATGCACTCCAGATTAACTTTTGCTTTCCCGTGCTTATACACAAGCCATTTCCTCTCTTATATTTCTAAGCACATCAAACCATGGTTTGTCATTTCAAGACATAACCCAGGTTTCTCTTGCTTGAGAAACCATTCCTGACTTCTTGAGCCAGCCTTAACTGCATCCTTCTCTGTGCTTCAACAGTTCTCAATTTAAATATAGATTGTAAATATAGCTTTCTCCCAACTAGGTCACAAGCACCATGGCTATTTTTATTTATCTCTGTATTAAAATATCTAATAATTATTCTAGAACTATATTAGATATTCAATAAGTAATTATTAAGTGAAAGAACAGAAACTAGGAAGAAGTGGGCAATTATCAAAACTAGGGCATAACATCACAGCAGGAATTAAGTCACAGAAGGTCTGATTTAATAGCAATCTTGGGAAAATTGGGGCATTGGATAGTATTTTCAGACAGGATAGATCCAGTTATGATCTCAATCTTTTATTAATATATCCATCAAATAAGATTTAATAATATTTGGATGTCATGTTTTAGCTGTCCTAACCCAACTAACTCTTTGCTAACATGATCTATACTGTGAAGAATTGTTCCAGATTCTGGGCATAGTCAAATGGCTTCAGAAAGGGAAAAAGTAAAAGTAAAAAAGAAAAAGAAAAGAAAAAATGGGAACACGCGCTATCCAGGTCATTAAATGGAAAGTATGTCATCTATATTTGTAAATTTGCCTAAGTTCTTATTGAATATTTTTTTCTCATCTTCTTTTCAACTAGGTTTGGGATGCAACTGCCCCTCTATATAGCATCTCCTAATACAGAGATGAATGTAAAATTGGCCATAACTTTTTTATATGAAAATCTTAAATTCAGGTAATTCTGGATTTCAAGGTATCCCTGGATTGGTATATGGCATATATATATGTTCGTGTATATATACGTATATATATATATATACACACACACACACACACATATATATACGTATATATATACACATATATATACATATATATATATATATATATATATATATATATATATAAAAGCTTTATGTGGGTACTAAGACTTTTTTCCCAGTATACCACACAATAAGATAAGAGAAAGTATTTTATTGTATTTTATTGTATAGAATATACTAATCAATACCCAGAGCCAGTTAGGATTTCAAAACACAGGTCTGTGGTAGAACAATCCCCAGAATCATAGCAACAGTTTTTTTATAATATATATTCAAGGTATGTGTATTCATGTGGACATAGTTTAAGAAGGATTTCTTGGAAGGCAAGGGTTCTAGGCATGCATTCTAAAACTACCACCAGGTTCTCATACAACATTAAGCTCTCTGGTTAAATAATGACAGGCTTTTATATCAGTAACATTGGCTCATTCTTTTATCATCAATCTAGGTATCCAGTTGTTTCAGAATAGTTGTATCATCCACTAATAATTCTTTCTCTTTTCCACTAGTATAAAGTATTATATCTATAAGATTATGTGGGTAGATAAAGATATATTTTATTTCATAAGATAGTGATGACCAATTTATGACCCAAATTTTGTGTCAAGAAGTTGAAAAGTTGCTTTAGGGGAATATTGGCAATTGACCAGCAATGTCTGTTCTGTGTGCAAAAGATGGGAAATATTGGCTCAGATTCTAGGTACTTGTGGTCCCATCCACAAACAAACACACAACACATTCACATTATAGATATTTACTCTACAGAGTAAGACTTTGTTGTTACTGGGTATCATCAGATTCAGTTTGGGAACCTGAGTCACAGGTTGGTAAAATCACATTCGGTCTTTGGCTGCTTTTTAACTTAAAAGGCCTTTAAAAAAAAATCATTGAGTCAATCTAGCAAAACATCTCATTTGATGTGGGCATAAGTGAGAAATGCAATTTTATGATATCTTAAAAATCAGCATATAAATAAAGTTTTTACATTTCCAAAGGCATCATGAAGATAATGGAAACTTGAGTTCCAAATGAAAAAAAATGAGGCAAAAGAGAGTTTGTTTAGTACAATAAAAGTATAAAATAAAAGGTTTGGTGATTTTAACCATAACAGTGTCTACTAAAAGAGATTAAATAAGCACAGGTGATAGATCAGTAAACCTAGATTTATTATTATGTTGTTGTTTTCTAGTAATTTTAAAAGACCATTAGCACTAAACAATAGTGATCCTATGCTCTAGCAATTTAAAGTACAATTAGAATTAATGTGAGTAATAAATTAATTAGTTCTGAAGTAAAAACACCTCAGGGCACAATTGCTTGCACCTGCAATCCCAGCACTTTTGGAGGCTGAGGCAGGTGGATCACCTGAGGTCAGGAGTTTGAGACCAGCCTGGCCAACATGACAAAACACCATCTCTACTAAAAATACAAAAATTAGCCAGGCATGGTGGTGCGTGCCTGAAGTTCCAGCCATTCGGGAGGCTTAGGCAGGAGAATCACTTGAACCCGGGAGGCAGAGGTTGCAGTGAGCTGAGATCACACCACGGCACTTCAGAAAAAAAAAAAAACCAGTAAGTGTACATTGGTAAGATTATTTTAAATAATGTCAAAGTAGCATAGGCTCATTCACTCATTTATTTGTTTTATAATATGCATAAGCATACAAACTTTCAACATTTTGATATAAAATATTTAAATGTATTTTTTTATTTTAACAGTAGCCCTGTAAATATATATTAAGATTTCACTCATTTGCTAGGTTTTAGTTAGTACAATAAAAATTAAATTGTGAAATGTTCTATGATTACTTAGCAAATGTATGAGATGAGTCTTGACCCCCAGACTTCTTGATTCTGAAGCCTAGATATTATCTATTTCACATTGGTTTTCAGAATATTTTATCCATATACATTTCTTGGCGAGATTTTCTAAGCATAACACCCTTGAAAATCCATCATGAATTATCTTGGGATGACAAGTCTTTCGGATATAATTTAATTGTGCTGTTTGTTTTCAATGATTGAAACAGTTGAATTCAAGAGAGGTTAACGCTTTGTATTAAATGTCTCTTGTTAATGTATAATAGATTAGAGCCAATAGAGTTACACAATTTGACTCAAAGACCATTTTTCCATGATTTTATCTTATAAATAATGTATTCTCTAAAATCATTTCCTGTCAGGCCCCTCTAGCTCCCATTCCTCTCAGCTTTGTTCTCCAGACACAGAGACTGCCGACTCCCCTTTCACAATTAGCACCATTCCTATATCTTGAACCAATTCTGTCCTTTGTGAGGTAATTAAAACAGCCCCAGTTGAGTATTTCTGGTAACATAGTATAAAGTCATCCTTTCAGAGGTGAAATGTCATGTGTAGTAGAACCCAATAAACAGGTTTTAATACCAACTTGCCGCTTAAAAACTGTATCCTTGGACAAGTTATTTTTATTGCATCAAATCTATTTTCTTCCATGATAATCCTTATATAAACTTAAGGAGACATCATGTAGAAACGCTGAATGTTAGTTCCCTTCCCTAAATATTTGTACCACAATTATCAAATAAAATCATCATCATGTGTTTTATGTCCCGTGGTTACTTCTTAGATGATGATTGACTTAATATTCTCCAATGACACTAAGTTTTGAAACTAAAGAAACCTCAATAGGATTCTGGAGCAGAAGTCTCCCGATAGGCATGGAGCCTATGCCACACTACCTGCAGATGTACCTCCTAGGTGTGTTCTGCCCAGGGCTCTGCTGATTGGATGTCTCTGTGTCCTTAGACCATGTGTAGGGCCTGATGCAGGAAAGAGCTGAGAACTTTCCTTTAATGGAAAGCCCATGTTGTGGGAGCATAATGAGCAAGAGATAGAGGGATGGGCATGGCAGCTTATGTCTGTAATCTCAGTACTTTGGGGAAGCTGAGGCAGGTGGATCTCTTGAGGTGAGGAGTTTGAGACCAGCTGGCCAACGTGGCGAAACCCCATCTCTACTAAGAATACAAAAAAAAAAAATTATCCAGGTGTGGCAGTGGGTGCCTATAATCCCAGCTACTTGGGAGGCTGAGGGACAAGAATCACTTGAACCTAGGAGGCAGAGGTTGCAGTGAGCCAAGATGGCACCCCTGCACTCCTGCCTGAGTTACAGAGCGAGACTGCATCTCAAAAAAAAAAAAGAAAGAGAGAAAGAGAGGAAGAAAGGAAAGAAAGGAAGAAAGAAGGAAAGGAAGGAAAGGAAGGAAGGAAGGAAGAAAAGAAGAAAGAGAAAAACTGCTTGAAATGGGGTTAGACAAGTTTGCAGAAGCCAGGCCGTATTCATGGAAAGAAAATCGAATTTCACTCTGAGAGCAGTAAGACATTGTGGCAGAGTTTTAAGTGAGAAATGAAATTTGATGAAATTCTTTCTCTGGCCTGTGGTTACGGGATTTGGATCAATTCATGCAAATGATTCAAGCCCCAGTCTTCACATCAATATCCCAGCAACTCAACCAACAGGATGATCATGAAAATCACATCAGGTAATACACATGAAAAGCCTTACCAACATGTGTAAAGTCATATAAGTACAAATCTTAATAATGATAGCTACTAGAAGCCTATTCTGGCAAAAATGTTATAAACCTGAAAGATGAATGTGGGCTCCTTGATCATTTGCTTACTTCATTTTATTCAGTTGACTTTCTGTTATATAACATGAAGTACTCTTTACTCCCGGCCGGAAGTGGGGCAGAAAGCAACCCCACACAGAGCATACAAATGGTTAGTGCTAGCACTGAACATCGGACCACTGGGGGAGGGAGGGCTTATACATTGTAACCTAATAAATGGGCTGTTTTTTCTGAAACTGCTAGAAGAATAGGAATTCCTTCTTTGCTGCTATTGCTTAGAAACAAGACAAAGGAGAGCTTGTGGCTTTCTCTTATTTATTTATTCATTTATGTCTGCCTTTGTTTATTCCACAAACTTTACTGAGCATCTAGTTGATATCTTAGCCCTTCTTATTTCACATCTGTAAAAGAGGAACTAACAGCAATAATATTTATATGCACATTTAAATATATTTGAGGCATTGTACTAATAATTTGCATGTATTATCTTGTTTAAATTTTCCAGTGCTGATGTAAACAGATATTATAACTAGGCACATTTCCTATGTGAGGGATTTGAAGGTCTTTTGCCTGTCCAGGTCACTCTGGCTAGTAAGCATCAGAGGTGAACTTGAACTTGGCTCTATTTGACTTGAAAGCCAAAGCTCTGAAACCGCTATATCACACTGCCACCGACCATAGTACAGGAGAAGAGGAAAGGTGATAGCACATGTCACATGCTCTAGTTTGTTGGGTATCTAACCCCTCCAGCTTGTTAGAGCATGTCTTCTTCATCCTGACATTTCCTGATTTCCACAGCCAGGTAAACAAACAAACAAACAAAAACAGTTTAGCTTCTCTGCTAGTTTTCCCATGGTGTAAAAGTATTTAATAGGCAAATTATAAATGGACAAGTTAACTCACAATTCCATGGTATCCCATTAGCTTAGCTTGAAATCCCAAGGAGTTTTTAGTATGGTTGGGGCCAGCAGGCTCTGGGGCCAGACAGCCTTTGTTCGAACCATGGGTCTATATCTTACTAGCTGTATGTCCTTTTTTATGTACATTCCCTGAGTTTGGGGATTATACTATATATCTCATAGATTTGTTATGAGGATTAGTTGTGTTTATAATTCAAAGTTCTTGGCGTAGTGATTGACACATAGCTAGTGCTCAATAAATGTTCATTATTAACATAGCTATTGTTTATGTGATATCATTGCTGTTTCAGTGGGTTCTCACTTCAAGTTTGAAAGCAGTAAGTAATTTCTTCTAGATGTTATATTTACCCACACTTAATCCTCAACATCATAAACCTGAAATCTCACCTGCTGAATGACTATTCTTCTATAGCCCAAATTTGCATGCTCTTAAGCCAGGTGATAAATTGTCGTTCAATAAACATTGACTCTGGTGCTGTGGTCGCTGTGTGGTTTCAGTAGGAGGGTTCACTGAAGAGGCAGCGTGTGCTCATGGAGATGGGCTCTCAGAGAGATAATTGCAGCACCCACCCACTGGCTTCAGAAACCACAAGTCTGGAAGAGCAGCTTCAAGAATGGGGAGAAGTGACGCTGATGGCTGATAAAGTCCTCCAATGGCAAAGAGCCTGGTTTCCACCTGCCATCATAGGTGTGGTTTCTTCAGTGTTTCTGATTTCCTATTATCTAGATCCATCTGCTGTGTCTGGTGTTTCCTGTTTTGTTATGTTTTTGTACTTGGCTGACTATCTTGTTCCCATTCTGGCGCCTAGAAGTTTGGGCTTCAATAAATGGACCACTGAGCAACAGCAAAGATTCCATGAAGTTTGCAGCAATCTAGTAAAAACTCAAGCCAGAGCTGTGGGTTGGTGGAAACGCCTCTTCACACTAGAGGAAGGAAAACCTACGATGTCCTTCACGACCATGATCGTTTCCCTTGCTGCGGTTGCTTGAGTGGGACAGCAAGTCCATAACCTCCTTCTCACCTATCTGATGATGACTTCCTTACTATTGCTTCCTGGGCTAAACCAACATGGAGTCCTTTCGAAGTCCATTGGAATGGCCAAAAGGGAGATGAACAAAATTCTCAAACAAAAAGAAAAGAGTGAATAATTCATCTGCTTTATTGTGCGATTAATGGAACACCCATTGCCCCTAGAAACGGTTTCTGCTGTGCTATCTGGATACTAAAACATTACAGGAGTAGCTCTTTGCTCTCCCTCACTCTGCCCTTAGTTAATAGAAACTCAGATTCGTCAAGTAAGTCTTTGTGCATAGACTCTTCATGTCGCATAGAGTTGAGTGCGTTCTTAGCAGTTGGCCTCATGGACAACTCATTAGCGTGTAGGCCTTGTTTTGATTTTTCTTAGACAGGGTTAATTGAATTCTTGCTTTTAGACAACTTTCTTTTTATAGTGGTGAACCTTGCCCTTTAGTACAGTTCAGGTGACTCTGGATAATTGTTCAGGTTCCTCTTTGCTTTAGCTAGATACAAGGTAGTGGTCTGTGGCTAGAGGAAGCTGGTTCTACTCTCTGCTTTTATAGTCTGCTTAAAAAACGATTGGACTTAATGAATACAGAGACCAAGTTTACCACTTCTGATGAAGAGACCAATGAAGATTCATTCCTCATTCTGTTTCTTTCCTGTGGGAGAAGAGTCTCCATGGAATAAAATGAAACTGATTCCATGCACTAGTATGTGTAGGTTTCTCCCTCGTGTGAAGTTTAGCAATTTGCAGAAAACTTTGATCTTTTTGTCCAAAAAAGGAATGTTTGACAGGCTTAAGCTTTTGTCCCCTTGCACTTAGACTTGAAGTTAGTAAATCCTTAGTCTTTTTAATGGCAGACTTCCAAAAGATTGCATTTAGGATTTCTAACATACTTTTAATTTCAGGGTTTCAGCTGACTTTAGCTATAGTACACAGTAGGTTAAGACACCTGTCTGTGACTTTTACTCTAAGACCAGCAGTAAAGGACAGCAGTCTTCCATGTTTAGTTAGATAATCTTATCTGACTAATTTTCAAGACCAGAATAAGCCTTTTAAAGTAAACCTCAAAATTCTCATTTTATGGTAATACTGGCCATTACAGTTCCCTAGGTTTAACTTGGGAGATAGTGACATGGGAGATATTGTCTGACATTTTTCCTAGAGGTTTCTCCCTGAAAAATACAAGAGCTATGGTGAGAGCAGACTCGCGGTGATGATAGTTGGCCCCTGGTCTGCAAAGATTGTGTAACTCCTTGGAAAGCTTTTCATAATCATTCTTAACTTCTCGGTAGCTAGAAATTTAGAGCAGTTGAAATATGTAGGAATGAACGTCCGAGGGCCAAAAATGTGACTGACTTGGGAACAATTCTGAAATAGATTAACTAGCTCTAATTCAGTTTTGTGAATTTATTGCACTGATGTTATACCTTGTGATATATCTGTCCCTATAAAGCAAGTGTTGTGTTCTCCTCTTTAATACTCTTGTAGACAGTGACGCCCATTGTATGATGTTTAATTTTTTAAAAAATATCTTATAAGAAAACTACCTTAATTTTACCTTTCTTTTATTGTAAATAAGCCTGTCTTCCTATCTGGATTTTTTTGTGTATACATGTTCTACTGATTGACACTTTTGCCATTTTAATCCTCTGTTATTCCTTCTACTTTGTTTTGTGTAAAAGGGGAAAAAAATTAAAAAGCTAGAATCTTAAAAATAAAAATAAATAACATCAACTCAACATACCAGAGTGCACAACAGGTGCTAGAATATAAAAGAAGATGAATCTCCGCCTTCAAGAGGTATAGGTTTAATGAATGCTGGGTGACCATTTAGTTATTTGTCAAGCCTCTGTGGAGGGTGTTCTGACATTGAGTGGCAGTTGCAGTAGTTGACCTTTGGACTCTATGTGGGAGAGTCCCCTGTCTGGTTTTTTTTCCCCTCTTTTTTCTATCTCATGCTATCTGGCAGGCTGGGTCAGACACACAATAAATGAAAGCTTTTATTAGTACCTTAGAGAGGCAGCTTAGGAATACTGAGAGGTCAAGTGTTGCTAGAGATCGGAGTTCAAATCCTAACTTTATCATTTAGGAGTTGTGACCTTGGATCACTTATTTCACTTCTTTGAGCTGCTATCTTTATAAAAGGAAGACTATCTAATGAGGATATTGTGAAAAAAAGTCATGATACACATGAAGCACCTAGCACAGTTCTGGCACAAAGCAGGGCCCAGCTGGGGTAGGAAAGGGGCGGCAGCAGTAATCCTGAGCCATAACGCCACTAGGAGGAGTGGCCTTAGCTGCAGCAGCAGATGTGGCAGCAACTTTCTTCTTCGCCTTGTTTGCTCAGATGCTGCCTTTATAATGGTAATGGAGTATTTTCAAATTCAAAGTCCATTCTAGAGATAAAGAAAAATGATGGTGGGTTTCCCTGTAATTAATGGCATCTTTTAGCATTTCGGTCTGATTATAAATAGGATATAAGATGCCTTCTGTGGTGAATAACATGTCTTTCTAGTTTTCTAGATTTATGAATTTAGCCCATATGAAATTAATTATTGTGGGTGTATTACATGGATGTGAAACATCTGGAATAATAGGATTTTATTGTTAATAGACCTCTCAGGAGCTCATGACAAACATCCTTATAATAGCAACATATGCTGCTAGTTTAATGAGAACCATCACTGACAATTAATGGTTCTTGTACTTTCAGTAATTTGCACATTTTCAAATTTTATATTCTTTATTTTCATCTTTATGATTTCAGTTTGTGACTTGTTTGAAATTAAAGCCAGAACTCTGTTCAGACGAGAAAAAAATATTTATTGAGTGTATACTATGTGCCAAGCATTGTGTTATATATTTTGTATATGTTAATATACATGAACGTGAAATTACTTTGGAGCCTGAAAACAGTCAGGCATCCATCTATTTACCAACAGGAAGTCTGAGGCACAGCAAGATTAATAGCTCATCAATGTGGATGCTCAGGCTAGAATTAAAGGTTGAATTTCTCTGTTCTTTCATTCATTAGAACAGAAACTAGAATATTGTAGAAAATATTCCCTTTTCTATAAATCATATTTCTGTTTTCAATAGTCCTCTCAACTTTATACGTAATAACCTTCCAGTTATTCCTCGGACATACTGGGCTTAAGCTGATGTGGGCAAGGAGCTGATAAAGAAATCTGTGAATTTAAACTTCTGATGTATTTCAGAACCTAGTCTGTGCTTGGTGCCAGGTCAATAGCTATGGAAATATCCAAAAAGAGAATATTCTGTTTTTCCCTGTTCTTTTCATGCTGAGAAAAGGAATTTTTATTGAGTACTGACTATGTACAATCTGTAAGTGAGCCATTGGATAGCCTGGTTCTCTGAAGAGGAAGGTTCAGCCTGGACCCCAAAGCTCACTCTGCTGCTCTTCCTTCACATGTTTGGGTCGCACTCTCTCAAATTAAACATTATTGATATATTTTAGGAAAATAAGAGAAAGTGTACATGACATGGCCACCAAACCAGAAAATGTGATTGGGGAAGGCGAATAAATGGTAGGTATTCTGTTGCTAGAGAAGGCAGAATTAGTTCCCTTCATGCTTCATTAATCTGCATTCAGTCACTGTTGCCTTTGTATAAAGATAAAGGCAAAATTCTTACCTCAGTATTTTATCTTTTGTCTTCACAGCACTCATATTATTTGAAACAGTCCTGTTCAACTATTTAAAATCTTGAGTATTACTTCTTCCCCTCATAATAATGCATGATCCATGACAGCAATACCTTTCCTGTCTTTATAAAATGAGTGATTGTATATCTAACCTTATTTTCAAACAGGGTAAATTCTACCTTACGTCACATATTCATTCACTGAATCATTTAAACAATGTATGGTGCCTGCTGAAGTAGGTATATTCACATAATATATGCATATAGGTTTGCACAAATAATAGGCAAATTTGCATAACAAGTGAGGTAGTAAGCTTCAAATAGTGGTTGGACCTCTTCCTTGTTCCATGAACTGGGAAAGCTCTACAACTTTTCTGAGCCTCTCTCATCCCATCTATAAAATGATAATCTATGCTGGCATCAGCCTGCCCCAGCAACAGCAGGTACTCTGTTGCTTCTGACCTGACTTATGCCTGGACCACTGAGAATCTGGCCTGGTAGCAGGTAGGTGGTTTTCTCCTACTAAAATCCAGCATCTAGACACAGCCTGCAGATCACACACCAGATGCTCCCTTTGCATGTTTACAAGCAAAATTGGGCATTTTCAGGAGTCCCAGGACATGGCAGTGATCTGTCCACTATCAGGTGTGACTGTGGGGCTAGACTGGCTGCTGTCTGAGCCCCTGGTTCTCCCTCCAGTCCCCACAGAGAGAGGACTCTGGTCCTCAAAGTCTGGTCTGCTGTGGACCTGGTACCATAGTAAACCTGCTAACCCCTTTCCTGGAGTCCAGGCCTTGCACTTGGCTTTCCAGGTATTACTTCAGTATCTCCAAGTTCTATAGGTTGGCCAAACTCCAGATACCCTCAGTGGCCATCACCTAACTCCTTACATCTGATCCCTTACATGCTGACATTTCAAGTCACGCTTAAGTTTTTCAACTCTTCGGAATCTCCCAAGTTGAATAGCTGACAGATTCAGGAGAGTTGTGAAAAAAACTTAGGCTTCATCCTCGCTTATCATACCTAGTCTGGAGAATTTCGCTCAGTTACCATACTATACTCACTACTGTTTAAGTACTGTGTAAAGGGGAAAGATTGTTATAAACTGTGTAGTCTCGTTTGTGTTTATGTATATTTAGAACATATCTAACAGGAGTCATTGAACACCCTTGCAAAATAAAGTTCCTTTGAGATGTGGAGAGTGTAATTTGCAAGATCTATTGCAGACAATCTCCACGAATCTTTAAATACAAGGTGCATTCACACCTCAAGTGGGTAGTTTATGCTTTTAAGGTAAGCTAAATGCAATAAACTGTAGACACACCCTTTCATTAATAATAGAAATTGTCTCTTGCTGAACTTTAGCTCAAGATATTCTGACACAGGCTGGAGCCACATTATAAAGCTGTACTGGATTCTGTATTATGAAGCCCAGGGTGACTTTAAGGGTTGCAGTGGTAAAGAAGCCTGATAAAATATAAAGTTTTCTAAATATGTTTTCACCATTTTTGCTGACCACTTTCCAAAAAGAAGGGAATAAGGGTATTGAAATGAATAAAGCCAGATTATATTCATCTTGTTATTTATTTAGTGAATAAAACATACACATATCCCTACAGCCCATCACCATACCTGGTACCAGGCAAGTAAGTGCTCAGTAAATGTTGGTTGAATGAAAGAATGTCAGCCACTGACCTTTTTTCCTTCATGGGTGATGGCAGCTGAGAAAGACCAAGGTCAGAGATAATGAGACTTTACAACCTCATGGCTACAGTGAGAATTATGGAAGTGCTTTAGAAGTGAGTTATTTGAAGCTCAGTGGGAAAAGATTCTTCATCTTCCCAGATCTCTGCTGTCACTTTACAAAGAAAAATAAAGACTTATCTTGATTGCAAGGGACATTCAGGGATAAGGACGCCGAATAGGGTCCAAGTGTGGAGCCCTGACGGGGCAGTTGATGAAGCAGCGTGAATAACACAAGAGTCAATCTTTAGAATTCTCCACAGAGGCTTAGAAAGATGTGTAAAGCACTTGGGATTTGATTTCACTTTTCAGGGTTTTCTATTCTGCTCTTGTACTTATTGCCACTGAGTGGAAAAGAGAGCAGACCTGTTACAATGTTCGAGTTGTATAGTTTGTGTGTGTTTTAAAGAAGAGGAAGAAAGTCATGGAAGGCTTGTGAGAAGGATGCCTTTTTCTGATAAGTATGCCTTACAACATTTTGAGATGGTACGCAGAACCTACTCGTCTTCCTTGGGGAATTGTAATGTATGATGAATTTGAAGATTTTTCTTATAGTATCTGAGCAAGAGAAGAAATCTACTTTTGCAATCTGTGAAAATTTTTCATTCACTCGCTTTCTTACTGCCTTGAAATAGCTTAACTATTAAACATTATAAATGATACAATGGTTGTCCTTTAAAAGAAATGGAAAAGAGATAATATTTATTATATATCTACTATCTGTTCGAAACTATACTAAACACGTTATAGTCCCGTCACATTTAATATTCATAACCACCCTGTGAATCAGATATATAATTATCCCTATTTATAAATCCTGAAATTGAGACACAGGAAGTAGAAGATGCTTATCTTCTGACTCTGTCTATTCTTTATCACCCATCATAATCTCTCCTGAAAGTGTTCCGTAACTTTACCTGATAAAGTTAAGTCATCTCTCCTCTGTGCCATCTCTGTACTTTGTACTTTGCACGTGCTTCTAATGTTATAGCTTGGTATTTAAATGGATTTCTTTTCAAGTTTTGTTCTCCCTTACTAGGCTATAAATCTCTAGATAGTCGGGGTTTTGTTTTTATCTCTGTAGTTTTTGCATTGATCACAGCAATGTTTAGTTTTTGGAGTAAATGCTGCAGAGGCAGTTAGGCATGGAGTCAGAATTTAAATGTAACCTCCTTTTGATTCTGAAAGCTCATGCATTTTTCATTATACTATAATGCCAAAACTTGAAGACAGACAGAAAGATTAATACAATTATATTATTAAATAATGCACATAAGTAATATGATTATATCCAATTTATATACATAATATAAATATATTAGGATTAAGAAATAGGTAGGCAACTCATAGGTAAGGCAAATATAGAAAATTTGCAGCCTTGAGAGAGTTTAAAGTTCATATACTAAGTCTAAGAATATTGCTTTGAATTCACCACTTTATTATTTTTATTATACAACTACTACCCCGTAGTCCTGTGGGAGGTGGAAAGGTGAAAGCAGAGGGGATCTTGTCCTTAAGAAGTTTTCAGGAAGCTAATATGGTGCAGGGAAATGTGTGCATACCATCGTTGATTTTGTTTTGAGTTATTTCTGCCTCTGAGCTATGTCTTCCTCATGTTTAAATTGGTTTTATTAATACCCCTGAGGATCATCGTGGAAACTAAAACAGATAACATATGCTATTGAACCTGGTGCCTAACATAGATGAAGATAAATCAATGTTAATTCTCAGTCCAAATGCAGATATGAATATAAATATGGATATGGATATAGACTTAAATCAGAGGTTTTCAACAGGGCTGGGTGGGGAGAAACTGTTCTCCAGGTGACATCTTGCTGTTTCCGGAGTCATTTTTGGTTATCACAACTGGGGTTTGCCACTGGCATCTAGTGACAGGGATACTGCTAAATATTCCTCAACACATAGAACAATCCCTCAAAACAATAAATTAAAGAGTTCTCCGGCCCCAAATGTTACAGGGTCTGAGTGTAGATAGAGACATAGAGGCAGATAGGAAAGTGCTAAGTATGACAAGTATCAGGTCTACTTCTGTGAGTGTGCAGATTTGGAAGTGGGATGATACCCTGGCTCTGAATCTGAGATTTTTATGAAAGAGCTGGAATTTATGTAGGCTTTGGGATTAAGTCTGGTAGAAATAAAGCAATTGATATTCCAGGAGGAGCTTGATAAATGGGGAAAAAAAGCATTTAGGGATCAGAGTCAACAAAATAATTTTCCCATCAGATGGTAAAATCTGGAAGAGTAAGTGGAGGACTTAGCAGGACCATGTAATAAGAATGTTGGTGTTGGAGGTGAGATGTGTATGAACAGGAAATGAGCAGCAAGATGTTAAAGGAAGGACAAAAACAAAAACAGGAAAACATAAATAACACATATTGTGTTCCTTAATTCATCAAAATAGAAAGAGAGATTAAAAATATCAAGTGTTTTATAAACACCAGAGACCTATCTAGGCAGTGGAACTAAAAACATCATAAATAAAGCATCATTCCTAAAGTCATAATCTATTTTAGTGTTCCCAAAGTATTTTTCTGGTAAAGTTACATATTAAAACAAAATTAAATCAAATGTTTTGTTTAGGAAACAGAAGATTAAGCAAACTTAAACAGTTATTTTCTTAAAGTATACTACAGAGACTAGAATGGGCTTGTGAGCTATGGTATATAACAATTCTAAATTTATGTCTATTATCCTAGTTCATATTTTGTTGCATATACCAGAATGCCCAAAAGACTGTAATTAATTTTTTAAAAAAGGAGTTTCTTTCTTACTATTTTGGAGGCTGAGAAGCCCAAGCTCGAGGGGCCACACCTGGTGAGGGTCTTCTTGCCGGTGAGGACACTTGCCAGCATCGTGAGGTGACACGGGGCATCTCATGGTGAGGGGACAGTATGCTAGCTCAGATCTCGCTTCTTTTAATAAAACCACCAGTCCTGGCCCAGTGCAGTGGTTCATGCCTGTAATGCCAGCACTTTGGGAGGCCGATGCAGGTGGATTGCTTGAGGTCAAGAGTTCGAGACCAGCCTGGCCGACATGGTGAAACCCTGGCTCTACTAAAAATATAAAAATTAGCTGTGCATGGTGGCATGTGCCTGTAATCCCAGCTACTCGGGAGGCTGAGGCAGGAGAATCGCTTGAACCCTGAGGTGGAGTTCACCGTGAGCTGAGATCACGCCATTGCACTCTAGCCTGGTGGACAAAAGCGAGACTTCCTCTCAAAACAACAACAACAACAACAACAACAACAAAAACCAGTCCTACTTCCATGATAATCTATCAATTCATTAATCCATGAACAGATTAATCTATTCATGAGGACAGAGCCCTCATGACTCAATCACCTCTTAAAAGCCCTACCTCTCAATACTGCCACACTGTGGACTAAATTTCAAGCTGCATTTTAGAGAGGACAAATATGAAAACCATAGCATCTGTGAAGTACTTTTTTTTTTGAAGGCGCATCTTCCAGAGCCAATGTTTAGCCAGGCTAAATTTAGGAAACACTATTCTAGCACCAGATCTCCTGCCAGTAAGAAAACACTTGATGTTTTCATGAAGGCACTGGAATTTGCAGAAATTGGCAAAGAAACCATTTCTGGTGTTTTCAATACTTGAAATTTCTAGAAGAAAGGCTTTATTTTGTTTTGTTTTATTTAATAAGCAAGAAGGTTAAGACAATTTATGGTTAGCCTCTGGCATGTGTTTGGTACTAAATAAAGATTTTTGAATGTAGTTAAACGAGCAAGACACTAGGAGTGTGGTAACAAAAAAGAGGAAGATTAAAAAAAGCTTATGAAAGGAAAACGTGCAAAGCTTGCTAATAGAATGTATACATTGAATATAAAACAAGTAGGAAATTAAGGATGAATAAGAATTCACTGTTGATATTAGAGAAAATTATGGTTTGACTCATGAGATCACAGAAAAGAACATAATTGGGAAATCATATTAGAATAAAAGCATCAGACTGAGTGGATTTTGATGTCTAAACTAGGTCACGAATTTACTGTGTAAACCTGGCCAAGGCTCTTAATCTCTCAGATCCTTACTTGGTTATTTCTAAAACATAGATACCTATACTCCCAATGAGGATTAAATAGCCTTAATAAATATAAATATATATGTAAATGTGCATATCCATATATACATTATCACACCAATATAATACAGGTATATATGATGTACATATATGTAAAAGGAATTATTATTGCAGCTTATATTCTAGATCCATAAGCACTTTCATAAAGATTTCAATGATATACACTCTATTAATTACTTAGTGTTTTTGTTTGTTTGTTTGTTTGCTTTTTTGGCTGGGTACAGTGGCTCATGCCTGTAATCCCAGCACTTTGGGAGGCCGAGGCAGGCAGATCACGAGGTCAGGAGTTCAAGACCAGTCTGCCCAACATGGTGAAACCTCATCTCTACTGAAAATACAAAAAATTAGCTGGGCATGGTAGTGGGCGCCTGTAATCTCAGCTACTTGGAAGGCTGAGGGAGGAGAGTCCCTTGAAACCCAAAGGCAGAGGTTTCAGTGAGCTGAGATCACACCACTGCACTCCAGCCTGGGCAACAAGAGCAAAACTCCGTCTTAAAATAAATAAATAAATAGCTTTAATAAATATAAGTACATATATGTCAATATACATATACATATATACATGTATTACACAAACATTTGCATATATATGGGTATGTATAGATATGCATATATATGTAAAAGGAATTATTGTTATTGTAGCTCATATTCTAGATCCATAACCACTTTCATAAAGAATTTCAATGATTTACACTCTGTTACTTAGTTTTTAAAAAATTCATGGCTACTATAAAATGATTTTCCTAACCATCTTTTGTTGATATCAGAAATTCAACTTTTCTTGATATTCAAGTGGAACTAAGTTCATATGATTTTAATATTCACAATAAGTAATTATCAATTAATATAGTTTACTAAGCAGCAATTTGCTTTATAGCATCTGGGATACCAGATGCTGAGAGAATAAAAATTAATCCCAGTCCTCTAGGAGATTATTATCTAAGGTGCAGGAACTGATGCCCAGGCAAGTGGTGACGAGGGATAGCCCCATTTGAGCATATTCCTTAAGGAAGTGGCATTGTTTTCTCCCTGACAATATTCTAAGAAGTTAATTCCACATCTCCTCAGTAGTGAAAAAACAGCCAGTCTGACAGGGAGGCCATACTTGACTTCATTAGAGGATTCCAGTGACATCATGAAGTAGGAAAAACACACATACACACACACACAGCAAAGGGGCATTTCCATCACAAACTGTTCAGGTTCTCCAGTGACCTCTCCACAATTTGTGTGGAAATAAAGCTGGAATTCACAAAACTGCAGGTTTCATGGACCATTTAAGGTGTGAATACAGGGGATGGGTGGTCCTCTGGGTAGATGGTAGCTTGAGTAACTAATTTCATTAATCAGAGTTAGTGTTGGCTTTCGTATTTGTATTCGAGGTATTGATGTTATCACACCGGTAATGCACAGATGAGGACACAGGGTCAGTGTACAAAGTAATAATAGCTACCATCTTCTGAGTCTCTACAAGGTGGCTAGAAGATTTCTAAGCACTATGGGATAGAGTTTTCTCACTTAACCCTCAGAATAGAGACTGTATGCAGGTATTTTTAACTCCTTAATGCACATGAAGAAAGTGAGGTTCAGGGGAGGACACATATGTGCTTGAGGACACATAGCCAGCAAGAGACACATTGTGGATTTTAAACTGTTTTCTAGTTTATAAGTCTCATGTACTGCATTCCACATTGCATGGCTTCCTCCTGCTTTCCTTTTCTGGATTCCTGTAATAGAGGAGGCTTCTAGCCTAGGTTAGACAGCAAAGCTGTTGTAGCTAGAATGACCTCTTTTAACACTATTAGTTATTAGGCAGAGGGAATAAGAAAGAGAAGAATAGTGGACGAAAGTGACCACAGTATGTTCAATGTCATTATTTTTTAAAGAATCAAATTATGATTTGGGGCATCCCTAACAGAGAACACCATGCAATTTGAGGAACAGAGAGAGAGAAAAAAAGATTGTTTAGCCTATGAAAGGGAAGAGTCACAAAAGCTGTTACATACCTGCATGGTTTTCATTTGGAAAAGGATATGGAAGGCACAGTAGACTAACACTCACTAAGGACCCAGTCTGTCTGCATAAGGCAAGTTCTTGAGTGAGTATTTTAAATTAATTTATCGATGAGAAAACTAAAACCATGAGATTTCAAGAGGCTTGACTAAGGTCATTCATGCAACAGGGATTCAAACGAAAGTCCACCTTGCAAACCTTCATTTTTTTTTTTTCTGATCCATTCAATAATGAAATGGATGATCTTTGACATACTCAGCTCTGTGGTTTTGGAAGCATTAAAGTTGAAGCTGAGGGACTATATGATAGTGATGACATAGAAGCAATTCTTGCACTTGTTGGGCTTTTAGAATGATGATCTTCATGGTCTCTCCTAATGCAATGCAACAATTCTAGGAGCCAATGAATAATTTGGAAAGCTGATACATACTAAGCAGTTTCCAGAGAGAATGCCATTGCGTTGCCATTCCTGATATTAGCTATAGATGCAGTGAGAATAAAGGGTTTGAATGAACACCTTTATTGAAAGTTGAGTTAATGTAATCCTTCAGAGCTGTAATTATTCATTATATGCTAGTTTTGTACTTTATGTGTTGTTAGGAGAACAGACAAATGAAAATTCTGTCCCTCAAATAACAAATTGCTCAGGAATTTCTTCTATCTACTGGTCCTAACACTGAAGTAGCAAAACTATAAATAGGACCAATCTAAGTCAGACATAGGGAAAAGTATAGGTGGTGTGTACAACTATATTACATAGAGTAATACCGGGTTTGGGAGGAAATGAATCAGGAGCCAAATCAAAATAAGAAATGTCAGATAGCCCAGAATCCAAGAGATAATCAGAAGTCAGAAAGGATTTGGATTAATGAGTTCAGTTCAATTGGACAAATATGCAATTGAATTGTAATCTAGTGGGAAAAATATACAGGTTAAAAATAATTAAAGTATACTGCAATAAAAATGGAACCCTAATGTATGTGGTCTGATACTGCTTTCCCTTTCATTTAACATTATTATTTCTAGCATTCATTGATGGTGTTGTGTGTAGTTGAAATTCATTTTCAGTACTGAAAAATTGCACATTGTGTGATCATTTTATAATTTCAAACCTCAATGTAATGCAAAGTAAATAATATAGTGCTAAAAGAAGGCACATATACTTGATATAAAAACTAAATGAAGAGAGTCGTTAAGTACCCATTTCAGGATGGTGATAATTCTAGGATAAAACAAAACATTAGTCCAGGAAAGAGGCATAAAGGTAGAAACTGGAATATTCTAGTTCTCATGTGGTGGTGGGTTTATAGTTATTTAATGCTTCTATATATAGACATATATGTATGAACTATATATAAATGCATCTACATATAAATGTTACATATTTATTTTATATATATATATATCATACATACTACATCGTAAAACATCCAAAAATTTTTAAGTTTAAGTGTATAATGAACCATAAAGACATATACTCATAAAATGCAATGATCCAAGAAAAGAAAGAGGAGTTGCTTATTTTGATTGGGTAGATAGATTTTTTTTTTAATGTGTTATCTCTGAGTTGGATTTTTGAGGAATGCATAAATGTTTCCCTCATTCAGAATGAAAAGTCATTCCAAGAAAAACAAAAGGAGTGCCTGCTCTGGAAGACCTGTTGTACTCTTCTGCATATTATTTACCATTCCCTGTTTAATATCTCTAACAACACAATATGTGTATATACTAATATATAATTGTTAAATAAATGAATAAATGAAGATATTCAGGATTGACTATAATGTATGTAGTGTATGGATGTGTGAATGTGAGGAACCTGTAAGGAATAAGGTTGAAAAAGCAGAAGGAAGCTGCTTAAAGAGTTTTATTGGCAAAGTGAGGAACTGTGTTAAAAACTTCTCAGGAGTTCGATACTAGCCTGACCAACATTGTGAAACCCTGTCTCTACTAAAAATATAAAAAAATTAGCTGGGCGTGGTAGCGGGCACCTGTAATCCCTGCTACTCAGGAGGCTGAGGCAGGAGAATCACTTGAACCCGGGAGGCGGAGGTTGCGATGAGCCGAGATTGCTCCATTGCACTCCAGTTTGGGCAATAAGAGCGAGACTTCGTCTCAAAAAACAAAAACAAAAACAAAAGCAGAAAAACACTTCTCTTTCGGGTCTGCTAGGGGAGGAATGCAGGAATTTCCGGGCTCCATCCAGAGACCAGAGGGGTTTCAAATGTAAAATTCTTTGGTTTTCTCTTGCATGGGCCAGGTAGGGAAAGCCAGGTGGGGCTCTTTTGTCCCAAATTCCCTCAGAAAGCTCTGGGAGGAGGGGGCTCTGTAACTCAGGGTTGTCTGTAACTCAGGGTTATAGAACAAGTAGCCAATCCAGCATCAGAGTCACAGATCAATCACTCCAGAGGAAATTTGAAAGAACTCTTTTCATTGGATGAGAACATAAATAGAGAGGGAATAACTCAAGGGTTAAAACTTCAGCTGCTCCTACCTGAACGGATCTGGCTCTGAGTTCCCCTCCCTCAACAGCGTAGGAGCTGTTTCTGTTTCTCTCTCTCTCTCTCTCTCTCTCTCTCTCTCTCTCTCTCTCTCTCTGTCTCCTCTCTCTCTCTGTCTGTCTCTCTCATCACAAAAGGATCTTAAGGAAAGTAATACAGTGTTTTAGGTGGGGGAATGACACATATGACTTAAATGGTACTCTGGCTATAGAATGTGAAGGATGGCTTGGGAATTTGAAGGACGGTGATGGTGGGACCTTGATCATAAAGAAGGAGACTAACTAGAAGGGGTGAACTAGTACCAGCAGGAGGTGACAATGTGGGGTGGGGACAGCAACCTGACAATGACCAGGGGTTCCTTTTCAGATTGTTCATGAGGAGCAGGACAAGGAGGCAGATTCATTGGTATGAATCTAGAAAAAGCTGCCAATCTCAAAGCATAGTTCTCACTTCTCTTGGTCTTAAAGAGATACATGTCCTTTCCATACTGTTTTTCAGAGATTTTACTGTTCTGTTTTTCAACTTCTTGGATTTTAGCTTTGGGTTGAATAACAGTACTCATTTGGACAACTGTTTTAGAAGTCCCTACACTTTTTGCGGTAGCTTAAAACACTTAAAAAACAAAACTAGCTAAAACTCAGGCCCTTCTTCTCCTTTGTCTTTTTCTCCTTCTCCTCCTTTTTTCTTTTTGCATATGGGATAAAGCAATGGACCCCCAAAATAATTCTAAAGGCATGATCCAAACATCTTGGATTTTTTTTTTTTTCGACTCTGGCACATGACTCTAGTTTGGCATGCTGGCACATACCAGCGCACAGTTATTCGTTCATACCGTTAAGTATTTATTTATACATGCTCTGGGGGCGCTGTGGTGTGCTAAGCATATCCGCCCTTCAGAGCGCACCTGCTCATACTCCCATATGTTCAAACTGTTGGCAGATGACTTTTCTCAAGTGAATCCCTCTCTAGAAACTGCCTCCAGTCAGAGTGATGCTTTGCTCAAGATCTTACCCACTCCCTGGGGACAGCTTGCATTAATGACTGGGCAATTAGTTGGTTAAAGTCCACCCATTTGCCTCAAGGTGGGACAACTCTGAAGAAATAATCCAATTTTAGAATTCCCCACAAGAGAGGCTAAGGCCATTATTATCGTTGCATTACAGTTCCTTTGACCCTTTTTTAGCCCCTTCCTTTGACCCCGGCTGCGATCATTCCCAATAAACTCCTTGCACACAAATCCCCATCTCAATTTGTTTCTTATGGAACTCAAACTAAGTTTCCTGCCATGTGCCTGGCATAGGAGGTATGATTCTGAAGAGACCACATAGGTGCAAAGATAAAAGTTAAAGCAGCAGCAACATTTAAAGGGTATGTGAGGGCAGATAACTGTGTGTGTGTGTACTGTATGTGAATGATAGATATATTGCTAGCCTTGAGAAGTAGATTGGTAAAATCCAAGAGGTTTCATGAAGGCATAACATAATCTTTTGAAGCCGTTGGGAGAGTATATTCTTATCTCTTTAAGAACAAGAGAGATATGCTTTGAGGATTGGCAACATTTTCTGTCCGCAGAAATGGGTGCAGTCTTAGTTATCACTCTATTGAGGATTTACTGTGCCTCAAAGCTTTAATCTTAGCGAACATTGATTTACTCTTCAAAAATGTTAGGGCCTCTGTTGACATCCAGGCCAAGGGAAGTTTAACTTTGTATTGAGACATTTTTCTTTTCCTGTGTATGTACACAAGGCAGCGAAGGAAATAAAATTAAGGGTTGGCTGAATTCATGGTTTCAATGTATGAGGGTCACCTTGTTTTGTTATACAGGCCACAAACCAAAGCTGAATAAAGAATGTTATTTGTTAATCAAACTGTGTGGGATTTTGCAGCCTAATTTGAGTGGGCAATATTCTTGCTCACAGCAGTCTAGGTTAAAACTTAAATGACAATACATTATAATGTCAATTAAAAATTCAAAAATGAATGCAATATTTAAACCTGTCTTTCCCCACCAACATACACATACTCAATGATTTTTAGAAATAACGAGTTCTCCAAGTTTCCTTTTTCTTCACAGCTCTTTAAAATGTCAAAGAAGGCGTAAATGAAGTTCAGCCCCTACAAAAAGAGCTGTTATTCAGCTGAATGATAAAAGGCGTTCTTTTGTGCTGGATACTACAGACTTACAGTGGCATAAATGAGAAACAAACAGAAAAACAAAACAGGTGAAAGCATGCATTGCATGACAGACAGACCCAGATTTCTGTTACCCATCCTCCATTTACTCCATGAGTGGACTTGGGTAAATTCCTCAGCTTAATTTCAGTTTTATCATCTGTAAAATGAGATAGTAAATTTCTACTGAGTTGTGTAATAATCATGTAAGTTAATGTATGTAAAGTACATAAAGAGCCAAAGGGCACATAGGAAATTCTAACATATAATTTTTTGAGTATGTTCTCAGGATAAAGTATATGCATAGAAATAAATTCAAAATCAGACACATAAACAGGGATTTTCATCAAATTTCTTATATGATAGGCTTTATAGGGAGGGTGCTGGGAAAGACCTGTGGCTTCTACATTTTGACTGGTGATTAAACTTTTGCTGCAATTAGAGCTGTAAGATTGTAGTTCTAGTCCCTGGCACTTATTAAAAGAGAGCTATACTGGGAAGAGAATAATATGGTGTGAAAAGAAGAACACCTGGACAGGCAGTAATGTCCCCTGAGTGGTTACTCTAGTTCTGCCACCAGCTGGTTTGGAGACATTGAGGAGGTCACTATAACACTGTGAGCTGTGATTTGCTCATCTGTAGCACTGGCATACTAAATTGGGTGATCTATGTATGTGTGTTTTTCTGATTTGCTGATGTTTTAGGTAACTATTCTCGTTTATTTACTGCGGATACTTGGAAACAGACATAGTCAATGCCTTCATTGAATTTAGCATCCAAGGAGTCTAGGAAGAGATACCGGGAGGGGATGCAGGCAGAAGCCATGCAATGAAAATAAAGTACAATAAGTACTTAAATGTACAGGGAGAAGCACCTAACCTGTTTCGGAGATATCAGAGACGTCCTTTGAAAGGTAGAGAACAGGAGAAAACGAGAAGAGATGTCTAACGGTGTCCAAAGGCCTGAAGACAAGAAAGATGAGAAAGAGCATAACTTGTATTCTAGAAGCTGAAACAAGTTTTGTTTGACTAGGCCAGATTGTACAAATGAAAGAAAAGGAAATATATGTAGAGAAATAAGGAATGGTGGAATAATACATGTTCTTATCCCTCTTTGAATTCATGGTGTTTAATGATGATCAGCAATGATTTTTGGATCATCAAACGTATGAGTGATAAATTAAACTTTTATCCTATTTTTTCTACTTTATTGTAAATGAAAATTCTGACAGCATGTTTTTATAAAGAGTCCCAGGGGTAGACAAAATCATTTGACATGTTGAGGCTGAAAGGCACACCACCAAAAAAAAAGAGAGAGAGAGATCTGTCAGCGGGGAAAGGAACTGCTATTCATTTCTTAATACATTAACTCTATATTTATTGACCCACCTATCATGTGCCAACTACTGCTCTAGCTCCCAGGAAAATGGCAGTGAACAATATATCTAAGACTGTGCTCAGTGGACGTCAACATGTAATATGAATCTTGTACATGTAGTGTCTTCTGTACTGCTCATGGAGGCATGAAGCATCTCTAAAGGGGAAATACCCTGTACTCTTTAATCAGGACCAGTGTTGTGTTTATTTATGCCTTTGAGAAGGATGTTCTGGTTGTTCTCAGATTGTGTGACAGCAATTGTCATTAACTTGCCATGTTCACCAGTGAAAAAGATCTTCAATGTATATTCATGTGCCAATATGGCATTAGTATTATATTTAGTATGTTAGTCATTCAAATTATAGAAAAGTGTTGCATATAATCTTTAATTATAGAGAATTTTTCTCTTTCTTTGGGCTACTAAGAAATTAATATTCTTAGGTCGAAATGAAAGGTCTCATAATGTGAAGAAAGTACAAAATGTGAGTTTATAATGCTGCAAAACAGGGTCATTTTAATTACAATTTTGAGGAGTATTAAAAACATTACCTATAAAGAAATTTGATTTAATGTTCTGAATAGAATTGAGGAAGGTACAATTTTTGAATTTCAAGAGACTAGTTTCATGGGGAGAAATCTGGAGCTGAAAGTCAAGATTTGGTTCTTATTTCAGTATTGAACTTAGGTTGTGAGGTTAGAGAAGTGATTGAGAGAGGACAACAGTGATCTCCAATAAAAGAAAGCTTATCTTCTAGGTTCAAATATTGAAAAAAACCAGTCAAATGAAAGAATTATTATCCTTGCTCTAGGTAGGTACAGTAGAGTAGAACTGACAAAAACCAGACTAGTAGCTGTAGTGAAAAAAATCTTCAGTTACTACTGGAAGTATTATCATGATTATTACTATAAGACAAATTTCATTATTTTATTACAGTAAAGATTAAATATGTATGTGTGTGCAAGTGCCATTGTGTGTACTTATTATATAATGCACAGTGTTCTAAATGTTATTCATGTGTTTAATAATTTAATCTACAAAACAATACTATAAATGAAATACTATTATTATCTGTATTTTGCCCATGAGAAAACTGAAGAATAGACAGGTCAAGTGATTTTGCCCCAAGCAACACAATAAGTAATTTGATGGAGCTAGTATTTCATTCTAGACAATATGACAGTGGAACACACACTAATAAAAAATTATTTCAGGCAGAGTTTGCCAAAGATTAAACCAGCTTCTTGAACAAAGAGGGAGTTATTGGCACCTAACATTTTCAGATGGAAGCTAGGTTGAACACTTGATGAAGGGCATGCAGGTATAGGATGAGTATTTGAGAAAGATAACTCTTAGGACTCTCCCTGGTCCTGACATGTTTCCATTCTATATAAGCTGCTCCAAGAGCAAATCAGCTTTGCCAGATTAGATGTTCAAAAATAATACTGGACAAAACCATAGTCATGCTCTTTCATTTTTACTACATATGTACTTGGATCTGCTTGGACAAAACTGTCTTCATTTCTTATTTTTACCCCTAGAGGCTAATAGAGAGCCTGTCCATTGTATAAGTACTCAAAATATCCTTGTCATTTTCATTCTTATATCTACCACCACCAGCAAAGACATTATAACTGGACGATGTAGTAAAGTGAAAGAAACATCAGAACTGGAGCCCAAAGTCCTTGGTTGTAACCTGAAGATATCAGGTGCTAGTAATATGACCAGGCCCAAGTAGCACAGATTACTTTGGCTTCACTTTTTCTATTTGTAAAATATAGGTAACAATAGTGTCTCTCTAACTCAGGTAGTATTCTAGGGCCTAGAATCTCACTCTTAGAAATCCTTACCACGTAAAGAAAGTTCAGTTAAGTTTTAGTTATTATTCCTTAACTCCAAATATTGCTAGCAATTGCAGGTATCCAATATTATCCTTTTTAAGGCTTAAAAATGTTTCATCATCCTTTGTTAATTACAGTTAAGCTATTTTTTTGTTTGTGCCTTTAGAAGCTTAAAGGGAATAGAACAAACATGGGGAAAAAATACCGATTTTTCCAGAATAAATACTTGATTTTGATTTACAAAATAAAAACACCTTTAAAAAATTATTTTCACCATCCTTCATTTAGTGGAAGTTAAACATAATATATTTTACAATTAAAAGTGCTTTCCACCCTCTTTGCTGCGGGAAACTCAGAGCTGCTGTCGAATGACAACATCACTAAAGCTTTCAGACTCAACAAGATAAATCCTGGTTCACCACTTGCTGACAAGCCCAAGTGAGGAGATAAAGGTGACAATATTCAGGCACCAGGAAAATGTGTATTGCTTCTGGGGAAAGATTGTACTTGTCAATATTTCCTCAGGGCTTTGTTCGGTTTGCTTTCTTTTTCTAAATCATCCTTTGAAACATGGATTCAAAACAAGTCTTCCAAAAGTGGGTGTAGTGGAGTTAGAAACAAATTTTGTAATTCTGATTTCTCTTCCTCTGTTCTGTATACTAAAGAAGAGAAATAGAAAAGATATACATGTTAGTCCTGCAGGAAATCTTTCTGAATCGTTTCAAGCTGCCATAACAAAATACCATAGGCTACCTGGCTTAAATAATAATTTATTTGCTCATAATTCTGGAGGCAAGAGGTACCAGATCAGTATGCCAGCACCACTGGACCCTAGTAAGGGCTTTCATCCTGTCATATAGAGGGCCTCATTCTCTCTGTCTTCATTTGGTGAGGAGAGAGTAAGAGAGTAAGGTCTCTGGTGTCTCTTTTTATAAGGGCACTAATCCCATCATGGGTTCCTGCCCTTATAACTCAACTAAACCTAATTACCACCCAAAGGCCCTGTCTCCAAATACCATCACAGCAGAAGTTAGGGCTTCAACATATGAATTTAGGTGAGACGTAACTGAGTACATAGCAGCATCATTGCTGAATGAGAAAGTGGCACAACTTATGGTTTCACTCTCTTGGTATATGACAAACAAAGTTTTCTAGCTCCTGTATTCTATTCTGTTCCATATTGTACATCAAGTCTTGGTGACTCACTGGGTTTTGAGTTTCCTATTAGAAAAAAAACATTGAAGATGGCTTTATTTGATAGTAACAGTCAAATCGGAGAGGTGGAAGTTTGAGTGCCCTGGATTGAAAAGCCCAAATCTGATTTCTGGAGAGGGGATTTATTTTTCTTCCCAGGGAATGTTTTATTTGAGTTTGCTTCTCTAATAGTTCATGGGCAGTCTAGAAATGAGCCAAAGTTTATTTCTTTAAAAAGTGGTATATTTTAGAATCAGTATGGATTTTAGAGTTATAAAGAACTTGCTTTGAATCGCACCTTTGTTGCTTCCTAGATTTATGCCTTTTAAACAAAGTTCTTAACATCTCTTTTTTTTTGAGACGGAGTCTCTTAACACATCTTATTATCAATGAGTTAATGATAGCACCTAAGAGTCTCATTCTGTGGATTTAATAACATTACAGAAACGAAAGACTGAGTAGAGTCCCTGGAATGAACAGGATGACTAACAATTTAATTTCTCTTCTCTACTATCTTCCTGCAAAGATGCCCTCCTAGAATGAGGTTTTCCTAGTTAATGACGATTAGCTTTGTCATCAGCCAACCCAAGATTTCTTTTTTTCTTTTTTTCTTTTTTTTTTTTTTGAGGCAAAGTTTTACTCTTGTCACCCAGGATAGAGTGCAATGGTGCGATCTCAGCTCACTGCAACCTCCGCCTCCCAGGTTCAAATGATTCTCCTGTCTCAGCCTCTCGAGTACGTGGGATTACAGGTGCTTGCCACCAGCCTCGGCTAATTTTTGTATTTTTAGTACAGACCGGGTTTCACTATGTTAGCCAGGCTGGTCTCAAACTCCTAACCTTAGGTGATCCACCACCTCTGCTTCCCAAAGTGCTGGGATAACAGGCCTGAGCCACCGTGCCAGGCCCCAAGATTTCTTATAGGGATAGTTTGTGAGAATTGTAATTTTAATTGATCTCCAGGTTGATGATCTTGCCACAAATATTGTTGAGACAATTAGGTATATTTTTAGCCAGAGGTAACAACCCAATAAATCTTGGGTTGGCTGGTGACAAAGCTAATTGTCATTAACTAGGAAACCTTAAAACTAACAAAGGCTTAAACAAATAGGGATTTATATTTCTAATGAAACAAGAAATCTGGATCTAAACAGTCAGGACCTAGTGCAGGGCTGGCCTCCTTATAAACACCCAAACTCTATTTGTTTACCTTCTACTACACTGTCCACAATATATTAGCTAATTGTCTTATATTCACAAATTAGCTTTCCTAGCAACAAGCATCACTTCCATGTTTAAGGCAAGAAAAAGATGGAAAGAGACACTCCCGTTTGTGTCTGTCCCTGTTATCAGATAAAAAGCAGACTTCCAGAAACTCCGTAATAAATAAATGCTTATGTATCATTAACTAAACTATCATCTGGCCCTCTCTAGCTGCAGGAGATGTTGATAAAGCAGTAGTGAGATTTTTCAGCCTCCAAAGTGTGAGCTGGCAAGAGATAAGTGATTCCGAATGCCTGTAATGATAGCCAATGAGTAGTGTCATATATACATGGAAAAGACTGCTTATTCAGTTCAGTCCAGTGAACACTAACTGAGGATCTACTACGTATCAGACATTGTGCTAGGTGTTGAGGCAGCTGAGAATAAAACCAAGACAAAATATGGTCCCTCTTTTTCAAGAACTGTGTCACATGAAAAAGAGAAACAACAACCTAGTTCAACTCTACTGAGAGAAATATTTGCAGGGCCACCATTCTGAACTCTAGACGAACCACTTTCAAAGGTCGCTTTGGTGTCACAAAGGTCATTCTGCACTGTTCATCTGCATCATACTGCTCGTTCGTTCCGAGAGTGAGCAGGATGATGAGAATCTACCTTTATCATGATGGCCTTGAAACATTCTCTGAATAATCAAGGATTCAGTTTTGTTTCCAAGTTGGAGTTTGCTTGTTTAATTGTATTTTATGTCTTGGGAAATGTTTAAATCAGAGAGAAGAATTGTAGTAAGTCAATTATCTAGAACAAAAGATGTCTCATATTGTTTTTAATAAACACAATGAGCTCCTTTATGTCTCAGATAGTAAACTGAAAAAAAGTTATTTTAACAGGTCACAGTTGGACACATTGCCATAGTTTGGATCCTATAGGTTCTCTTTGCCATAAGGCAGGATTCAGCAACCTTTGTAAAAGGCTAGTTTGGCTTTCCAAGACATATGCTTTTTGTGACCGTTACTCAACTCTGTCATTGCAATGCAAAAACACCACAGACAATATGAAAACAAATGATTATGGTCAGGTTCTAGCAAAACTTTGTTCACAAAAATAGGTGGCAATCAGAATTTGGTTCATAAATCATAGTTTACTGATCTCTGCCATAATGGTATAAAAAATCTTGATCCTCTTTTCATTGTGTAATAGTAGATGTAGTCATCAACTATAGTAATGTATTCAAGGATGTTTAAGCCAGCTGAATATTGTTTGCCATCACTTTGCAGGTTAAATTCATTCTTCAACCCCAGCTCTGTAAGGAGAATGTATGCGATAATGCACATTCCAAGGAAACTTCTCTTTAAAAGAGCACTGACTGACATACATAAATGTGTTCTCTCCAATTGTTTTAACAGGAAAACATTGCCTATATATTTTATGCCCAAAGCATTCATAAGATATTTTCTTTAACTTTTTGGGGCTCCAGTTGTCCCTTGTGTTTTGTATCCTATGTAACACACAGGAGATGATACATTCTAGTTTTCAGTACTGATGCAGAAATAAGAGCTCTGAAAACTCAAGAAACTTAGTGTGGACCAAAGACAAAAGAAGAATATCTGCAGGGCCTCAAACAGCAGGAATCATCAAACCTGAGGGTGAAGGTCAAAATGAGAGGAAAGGGGTTAATGAATAAACAAGGTCAAGCAAAGGGGACATTTATGCAATGCAGGTGGCCAAAGTTATACCTGTCCTAGCAGGTTTCACCTGAAGGGCTGCAGAGCTACTACCTAAGAGGGCATGCTGGCAGGTGCTCTTCTGAGTCTAAAAGTGGGAACTCGGGAGCCAGCCTGTGCTGTGTGACCATAATAGAGATGGGTTTTGTGTGTGACCTAAAAAGTGACTTCCGAAGCTAATGTTCTGTGAAGTCTGCAGCTGTGGTGGCTGTCCTGAGCCATCATCTCAGAAGGAAGCCTGGTTCCTCACAGCCAGCCACACTCTGAACAGACATGGTCACCTCCATGCTTCTGTGAGCTGCCTTTTGGTCCATGAACTCCATCTGTGTCTATTGTCAATGTGCTCCAACAGGAAAAGAAATCAACCCCAGGGCTTAACTCTGAGTTGCCAGCCTGAAAGACTTGCCTTCTTCTTTGGGCCAGGGAGAATTGTCCTATTGTCTGAGCTTTTACCCTCTTTTTTTTCTTAGAGTTAAAGATATAGCCATGTTTCCTCTCCCAGGCCACCTCAGACTTCTATTCAGAAAAAGCCTGAAATTGAATATATCACAAAATAATCTATTTGGAAAGTGTCAAGTGATTATCATAATAACACTATGAAGCATATGGCAGATCCCAAGATACCCGAGATAAGATGAGAGAATAGAGGCATAAGAGGGTAACTGACTTATATAAGGAACCACAGTGATAAACCTGGGACCCAAATTCAGGACTTTTGATGCTAGAAAATATAACGTTTTTTATGACGCCATTCCATCAGGATGGTTTTCTCAATTCTGTAAAATAAAATGTAAAACTATATATATACATATATATATATATGTATATATATATTTTTTTTTTTTTTTTTTTTGAGACAGAGTCTCACTCTGTCACCTAGGCTGGAGTGCAGTGGCATGATCTCAGCTCTGTACAACCTCTGCCTCCCTGTTTCTAGCAGTTCTTTTGCCTCAGCCTCCCAAATAGCTGGGACTACAGGTGCGTGCCACCACATCTGGCTGATTTTTGTATTTTTAGTAGAGACAGGGTTTCACCATATTGGCCAGGCTGGTCTTGAACTCCTGACCTCATGATCCACCTGCCTTGGCCTCCCAAAGTGCTGAGATTACAGGTATGCGTCACTGCACCAGCCTAAAACTATATTTTAAATAACTGAGTAAATAATTAAAAAATGGTAAATAGCAACAAACCATATGTAACATATTTAAATAATGTTAATATTTTTGATAATCTATTTTTAAGGAGGACTTCCTTTTCATGTCTGAGATACAGGGTTAGATATACCTGATAAATACGGCATTTACTCTTCACAGTCACAATAGGTATCATTATTGTCATCACTGGAAAAAGAAGGAAACTGATAGTTAAAGAGACTAAGTGACTATAGCAGGTAAGAGGGCAAACCATTTTGCCTCATTCAGTAGATCTACATCATTGCTCCTTTCCAATATCTGTCTTAGGTAATATTTCTGTACATTTTGCCAGATATTTCAAATTTCATGGAATTTATTTTCAAATCCTCGGTGGACTGTGTTCAATGAATATAATTACAATAAAACTGCGGAGAAGGGAATCGATTGCAAATATTGGAGCCGCAGTTGGATTCATTCTTTAAGACTGCCCTACCCTTTCTCTTCACTGACAGTTTGCAGTGATGGGAAGCTCCATATGTGCTGTGAGGAGTCTACACACATGCAATAATTCACAGAGGAGTCATGAACGTAGCCAGAGTAAGGCCTAGAGAGACAAAGGGCTCTCTATGGTTCCAGCCTGATATCATTGAGAAGCAAGCCTCCTTCTAAACTTACTTACTTTTATTACATCCTGAGGTCAGGAACTCTGCAGGACAACTGCATCTGATCCATTGCTAACATTAATCTGAGGGAAACAGATTAATGGCTGTTCTGTCGTGGTAACAGGGAAGATAAAGGGTACTGTGTAAACAAGCTACCTGCCTATAACTAAGCCTGTCTCCCATCACCTAAACCTTGCTGTTCTTGTTTCTTTCAGAAATGGTTTTCTTAAGAGAAATCAAATTCCAGAAAAGTATATACAAATTTTATAAAATTGTTATAGAAATAAAACCTAGGCAAGATAATGAGTGTTGGCATTATATTCTATGGGAATTATGTATATCGATAATGATTTGAAAGGTGTTGAAGCTTATTAGGAGGGAGAATGGACTCTAAGACTCCAGTATGCTTAGATTTGACCCTAAGTTCAGCTATTTACTTCTTCCATGACTATGGGAAAATTCTTTCTTTGTAACTTTCAAGAAATGTTGTTAAATGGAAGCAATATTTTCAACCCCAATGGATTGATGTAAGGCCTCACTAAGCAAATGAATGTAAAGTACCACCTAGTATGATACCTAGAACACAAATATGTTTCAATAAATGGAAGACATTGTTAACACCCTATAACAAATAGCCTCTCTCGCATGAGGGCAATGGAAGGCAAGCATTATGGTAACCCTTTTGGAAAACGGTTTTGCAACATATTTCAGGATCCTAAAAGGCATCTTCTGTATCCTAATAATTCCGTTTCTAGGAATCTTACTTTACAGAAATCTTACTGTATCTCTTTCCTATATAAAATGCCTTAATAGCTCTATATTACCCTTAGGGTGAAAGTCAGTATCTCAAATAAGGTCTTAAACTTGGCCTTTATGATTTTTTGGCTTGTTAATCTTCAACCTCATCAGTCTCATTTCTCATTTTGAGTATCTCAAAATAATAAATATCTTTCAGATTTCCAAAGGGACCGTACACACACTATTCTAACTATATCAACTAGTTTTTCCTTTTCTTTTTTACCCCCATTTTTCAATCCTTTAAAATCACCAGCTCCAGGAAGCTTCATCGTTAACTTTACATCTGGGTTCTCTGCCCTCCTTTGTACTCCTCCTCTGTGTTTTTAATTTGACATTTTCACCCCAGACTGTTCACTGGTTGGTAACTAACACAGAATGTAAGCTCCAGGTGAACAGGAAGATGGCTGTTTTGCTTTTCATTGTATCTCCAACCCCTAAAATATTCTTGTGTATAATAGATGGCCCATTTTTATCTGTTGAAGGAATATAGGAAATAAATCCAGAACAAGAAGAAAGGAGCTCTGGCCACTGAAACGCTCACCACTGTGTTAAAGAGTAAAAAATTAGAACAAAATATCACCAAATCTTCCAAATAGAGAATGGGTTAAACAGTGATTTTCCACGTGATGAAATCTAAAGCCAATGCATTTATATGTATAAAGATTTTATGATAGCAAATGAAAATGATACAGTCTATTGTCAAGTGAAAAAAAGCATATATTTAATTAACTCATTTATGGAAAAAAAAAAACCCAGTTATTTTAGAAGAAATAGGCTAGAACAAGTATTCCAAAATATTAATGGATCTTCTCTCTGGGTAGTGAGACTATGAATGATTTTTATTTATTTATTTATTTATTTATTTATTTATTTTTGAGACAGAGTCTCACTCTGTCACCCAGGCTGGAGTGCAGTGGCACCATCTTGGCTCACTACAACCTCTGCCTCCTGGGTTCAAGCGATTCCCCTGGCTCAGCCGCCCGAGTAGCTGGGATTGCAGGCATGCGCCACCATGCCCAGCTAATTTTTGTACTTTTAGTAGAGACGGGGTTTCACCATGTTGGCCAGGATAGTCTCCTTCTCTTGATCTTGTGATCCACCCGCTTTGGCCTCGCAAAGAATAATTTTTATTTTAAAAATATTTTCCTACATTTTCCAAATGTTCTAAATGAGTTTGCATTCTTCTTGGTTACCATTTAACAAAATCGTATTTAAAACAATACAAAATATTCAACACTAGTAATGGGAAAATTCCCCAGGGCAGACTGGTGAGAGACTCAAATTGTGAGCTGGCAGCAGAGGCTAGTCAGCAGCGGCATGGATTAGTATTTTTATTTATAAAGCTGCAATTTCCCCAAGCAAGACAGGCGCATCCACCTGCTGATTTATACCCCTTGTCAAGGGAAGCCAAAGAACGATAATTCTCTGATGCTAAGCCTTCCTTTGGGATGATGTTTAGTCACTTCACTCCCAAAATGCTTGATCAATTATATACTACCTGTTGACACTCTAAGAAACATTTAAATGAGTGTCTTTCATGCAGGAGAACTCCACAAATCCAGTGATAGATACACTTTTTTTCCAGGTTCAGAAACACTCTTACCTGCACAGGATCCTTCACATTTTGGCTTTCAGTCAAAACACTTCCTGGAAGAATTATGGAGCTCAAAGAGTTAGGCTGAGTCCCTGCATGCTGTCTCGACCCATGTAATTATGGTAGGACACAAAACCTCGCTCAGCCTAGAACTGTCCATTTGTAAAATGGAAACAAGGGATTATATTGTGTAACAATTTATTATTTGACTGATATGCGATATTAATTGCAAAAACTTTGTAAATTTGAATTATTACTCAAATAGTCCACTTTCTGAGGAAGAGATTATCTTTTTTAAAAAATCTAGTTCTTTTATTTTTCCTAACTAACCCATAAAGTCTCTGAAAGCCAAACACCCGTCTTTTATATCTTAAGTGCCTAACACAGTGTCTGATGCATGATTAGTGTTCAAAAAGTTCTCATTAAATTGATTCTGAATTGCTGTCAACCATTCAATGGCATAAACACCAAGGTATTATTTAATTCTTATTGTAAACCAGTCACTGTACAAATTCCAAGGTAAATAAAAGTAGATTCTTCCCTCACAGCCTATAGACCATCAAATAAATCAACAAATAAATACAAATGTGATATGAGTTACATGAAGACTTGCATGGGCATTTACCTTAGATTTGGTTGCAGGCAATCAGGCAGTCATTTCTTATAAAAACAGTTTTGAAATGCAATTGTTAATGATGAAAAGGAGTTAAAGCAGAGGAGCTTATGTTAGGTTAGGTTATTAGGTGTGAAAATAGCTTTTGGGGCAATGGTACATTTGAAAGCCCCGTTATGAAGTTTCATTGCTAGCATTTTAGAAGTAGTCAACTAGACTGTGAGCTTCTCAACAACAGAGACTATATCCTTTTCGTCTTTGTTTCTAACCTGTCATACAGTGATTTCTACTATAGAGTGACAGCATAGTATGCATAGTGCTATCACACTATAGAAGAAGTTTTATAACAGCTTATTGAATGTGTTAGTAGTTTCATCTGGATACTCGAATACCCTTTCTGTCTTAAAAGGAAATCACGGTGTCTAGATCCAGGTATCTTACCACATTCAACCTTGATCTCTTGTCTAGCTAAAGATGTGACTTAAACAACTAACGTGATGAAAGTAGCTCAGGGACATGCAATTCACCCCTTCTTCTATATATTTTCCTGTGCAGAAATTAAGATATATAACCTACCTGGAGCATATTTCCATAGTCACCAACAAAATCTTCTGTCTGGAGATTTGAGTGCAAGGTCTTTGGCTTTTTTAAATTTTTTTAATTATCACTTTTCTTCCTTTAGTTGTTTTAGGGATTGTTTTTCCTAATCACCTCTCCATTCCTGCCATGACATTTTCATACTACAGCTATCCTCTATGTTCCTTAATGTATTTGGGGTCTATTGGAAGCACAAACCATTGCAATGTCTAAGATTTATTTATAGACTCAAAAAAAAAAAAAAAACACACAATGACTATTTTTGCCCCAATGGGAGACATACTACTTCCACTGAAAATGTATGCTAACACCAAAACCACATATTTCTGTTATACCCCATTTTTAAATTTGGATTTGGGCTTTCCCCCTTGTTAAGACAGTATGATGGTATTTACAATAATGGCTGCTGGGTTCAGACCAACCCTAGTGCTATACTTTTTACCCTGGGCAATAAATTTAACCTCTCTCCATTTCCTCAATCTTATCATCTGACAAATGGAGATAATGATACTTGACAGAAAGAACTGTAGTGAGCATCAGATATGATAATGCCTATAAATTGCTCCCTATGGTAGGTTCGCAGAAAAATTTTAGTGGTTTGTTGTTATCAGGAAAACATCCTAAGTGGGATAAATAAATGAACAAGGAGAGAGCTGAGGGTGGGTTTTGGTATGTCCCATTACTGAGAGGTGACTGACTCATGTTGGAGAACAGTGAGGAGAGAAAGGTCAAGGAACCTCAAAACATACTGGGCCTTAAAATGTAAGGTCCGAATCTGTTGGAGGGACAAATCTGTTCTACTATACTAGCTATAAAATTTACTAGCTGTGTGACCTGGGAAGTTCACTTAAACAAGGGAAATAACAGTGACCAAATAGGATATTTGTGAGCACTTATTGAATTAATTGCAGATAGAAAGCATATATGTGTGTGGTTGCTGGTAGTTTGCTTTGGCAAAATAAAACCATTGAGGTATAAATTGGTTTAAGCCTTTTTATAACTTTAAAAGTAAAATTATAAAATTCTTTTTTAATTTTAAAAGAAAGTCCTGGGCAGCATATAGGATGGTTCATAATCTTCAATTCCTAGGTCTCTAGGGTTATAATTGGGGAAAAAAGGTAATAATTGAAGCTCTCTAAGCTACTATCATTATTTCAAAAAGTCTAGCATAAATTATTCATGTCTGTAAAATAAGAAAATTCTGGAAATGTTTTACATTAGAAAATATTGATTGTCATATCTACAATAGGATTCCAAATCAGCAGTTCTTTCTAGCTTTACTAAAGACTAGGAAATGAAGTATTTTAGACCAAGGCTAGATTTTGGAGCCAGAAAATAGAAATAAGTTAGTATCTCAGACTGTATCCTTGATCTAACCTTTCTGCATCAATAAAATGGGGACAATGATATCTACTCTGAAAGATTATTTTCAGGTTACAGTGAGATAATCTATATAAAGTGCCTAGAAAAATGACATGAAAAATTGTCTCTAAATTTCATTCCCTCCCATTCATTGATAAATGCAAGTTTAATATAATATTTCAAAATACAAGGTCATATGAGAGAGAGAGCCAACATAAAGAATCCTCTGTGCTGAAAAGCAAAAAAAGGTTGTTGGTGTGCATTGCAGCCAGGAAGAAACTGTAATAAGATTGCAAGAGATAGGAGACTAGTGCCTTGTGCTACATAGGGGGAGCTCTGGATGGAGAGGGAGGATTTAGGTGGAAGTAAAATCAGAGTTATCGGCACCATCTGACCATGATAGGACTGGAGTGGAGTTGAATTTTTAACCCAGATGGTATCTGGCTTCAAACCATCTTCTAGGCAACCACAAAGGTTCCCCCAAGTTCTGTAAGAACAAGAAAGAGATTTCCTCTAAGTTTATATCTTACACAATGCCTCCAAGAAAGCCTCACTAACAGCTTTGTAAGTGGTGTCTGTTCAGTTAATATTTTGAATGAGTGGATAAAGAAATTAATTGGGTCATGGATAAATGGAAGAATGGATAAATAGCTGGACGAGGGGATGGCTAGCTAGATGAATATATGCCAGTAAATGGCTAATTACTTCATGCAGAATGTGTGGCTTTGCCAAAATAGATTACAAAGGAAGTAAAATGCATAATCTCTGTTATTGAGGAAGATCAATAAAATTGGTCACCTGAAACAACTCTAGAGAGACCGAGTCATTGTGAGAATCTCGTATAGATGGTAGAATCACTGATTCATGCATGATTCATCCTGGAAGTGTCCTCAGAGGCTAACCTTCTTAATTTACAGATGAAGACATCCAGGAGGCAGTGACACGCAGAGAGCTGCACAGTTAAAATGTGACAGAACTAGTCAAACCTAGTTCTCAGGGCAATTACCTGTGTAGTGCACTTTTGGTTACACCTATTCTATAAAATAGTTGCAAACATCAAGGCAATTATTATTATTATTTTTTTATTGCAGCCTCTTAGAGAAATAAAGTATTATTAGCTAAGGAGATTCAGGCTTTCTAAAGAGATGTCTCCTTTTGGATGAGCATGCTATACTCCCAGACAGGATTCAAACTCAGAAGCTGAATGCAGGTTAAAGAAATGTTATTGTTTTTCTTATTTATAAAGTTATACTCGAATCAACCCAGACTAGAGAATGTACTTACCACATATAAATCTTTTCCTGTTAAATGGAAGAACTAGACTAGGATTTCCACTCATGCTTTAGGGATCACAGTTAGTCACAATTTTTGAAAGTATGTGATTGATAATAAAACATACATGAAAATCCTGAAACATTCAAAATTTATGTACATGGCCCAGGAAAAAATGTATAAACAGAGGGACAGGTTTACAAATCATGCAATAAATCTGAAATAAAGGAATTTGATTTTCTCAATCTTATTTTACACTTGCGATATAAATGATTCATGTTATAAATCAGAACTCCAAAGTTCTGTCATCACAATAAAGTTTACAAATAACAACTCTTAAATTTTACTTACAGCTTTATTTTATGAATTCTACCTATCTTTTACAGTTTTGATTCTTTCTCAGAATAAAATTTTGTCATGAAGTTCCAACTTATAAAATGATAGTGAGTGCAAGGACTGCGTTTACTATATTACCATTATTAGGTAATATAGTACTAAATGTTTCTTTTTAGTACGTTAAATTCTCGTGTATTGTATGTGATTGAGAAAATATACACTAAGGCACCTTACTAACTGGAAAAGGGATTTGAAATGTGATATGGTATTTAATAATCACTGAGGTACCTCAACTTTCATAACGAGAAACCTTTTTTGAGACCTTGATAGTTTAAATGGGCGGAAGAAGAGACAGTGAAGTTTTCTTCTGCTACCTCCCCCATGGTCAAGTGCCCCTCAATAGTGATACTCTGCAGCCACCGTGCCTGAGAACAGAGCCTTGATGGAGCAGGTGATAATATTTCATAGCAATCTCTAACATCAGCCTTACAGATGTGTCACACACAGCACAGCAATATCATTCCACTATCCACAAGTAAGATGTATTTTGTTTCTCTTTCTTTTTCCTTTTATACATAAGAGAACTAGTACTAAATACAGTTTTTCAGTTAATGGTCATTATCATGGCTATCTTTTCCTAAGCAACCATTATGAGCCAAAAACTGTGCTTGATATTTTCATACATTATATTTTTTAATATTCTTGACAGTACCATGAGTTAAGTTGCTGCAGATCAGGAAACTGGAGATCTGAAAATGTGCATGTCTTGCCTATGTTCACCTAGCCAGTTTCTTGGAAAAGAAAGAGGTTTCTTGGAATGGCCCAGCATGCCTCTTGGCATGGATTTCAGGAGGGGTTTAAACACAAATACTTATGGTGGCCATGTGGGTTCCATATTGAGTGATTCCTATCAGGTATATGTTCTACCTAAAGGGCTCAGAGAGTGCTCTACACCATCCAGTTATTACCTGTGGAAACAGGAGCTCAGACGTTCCAGAACAGGTGTTTCAAAAAAGGTTATGAGCCCACTCTTTTCTGTGAAAATGTAATTTTTAAATGATGACTCATGGTTTTGGATTTTAATTTTCTGTAAACACTGTACTGACCACACAATATTTAAAATCAGACTGCGCAAAATCTGCTGGTTTGAGACTTCTGATATAGATATTACAAACTTTAGGATGGACTTCTTATGTATAGATACTCATTTATTTACCTAATGTTGGAGGTGTGATGATTCTTTCTGAGTATGTGAGGGATTTATCTGTGTTCCTATTATGTGGAGTAACACAATCATCATACCTCAAGAATTAATTTATAATATATCTCAGCATTGTTTACATTATTTCCAATGAATCAATAAGTTGATTTATTCTGTTTTCTCACCCTTATCAATGCTGTCATCCATCACTGTGAGTTTCCTTTGTGGACATTATTTCTACCATGTAGTTTTCCTGGGTCAGTTTTGGTAAGTCTAAACTTTACCTGTACATTTTTAGCAAATGTCAAATTTCCTTTGTGTGAATTATTTCTGCTAGTAATATTATTTACATTAATTAATTTATTAATCAAATCAATTCTGCTCATTTGTATTTATGAATGAGCAAACCCCCGAGATCATGGTGATTGATTCTCCTAGGATAATCCAGGATTTCTTCATATTCTAGGAATTTATAAAATATCTCTGGGAACTTTGCATATTTTGGCCTGGCCATTCATATAAAAGGTAGGCAGGATTTATGAGAGCAAGGAGAGTTCAAAGTTAGTGAAACTGACTTATCTATGTATGTTTAAACATTCAGACATTCTATTTCATTCTGCTCCCTGGGAAATGTAATAAAAGCTTCACTTTCAAAAGACTTGCTGAATGAAGAATGTAAAGTAATGCTCATTTAACAAGCCTGACAAATAAAGTCATGAAGAATCTGCCAGAAATTTGGTAATTGATTCTGTCCTATAATCTATTACTGCCTCTTCTTAGAATAAGATTGTATATTTTTTTAATAAAGTCTGTCTTGTTCATCAGTGTTATTGAAACATTGTAATAACTGCATCAGCCATTTAGAGATAATGCCTGTCTGATTTGGCATTAATTCACTTTCAACTCCTCCTAACCCTGTATATTTAACCTTTTTTCTTTTAATCTTGAGAAGTTTAGTGTCTTAATATGATCATGTTAACTAGAAGAAAAAGTTACACTTTTTGGAATTTATTTAATGTTTATGTTTTAAAAAGAAAACATAATTTTCTTTTTCTTTTTTTTTAGTTTGAGTCCTATGACAGACTTGGGACATAATCAAAATTTAATACCACAGGCTTCATCCTTGTTCTGTGGAAAAAAAAACAAAATTTGATACTGTATCTGAAAATCAAGCCAATTTAAATTGAGTGTGTACAGGGACTCTCTCCTTTGCCTTCCCTTTAATCATACTGTTACTGTGCCCTGGCCTTCATGTGGCTGATACGTTATTTCACAGCACTCAGTTTGATGCTTTGAAAGAGTTTGCCAGTTCCTTCAAAAGAGTATGTTCAACATCCTCAATTTCATGAAAAATGGCCAAAGAGAGAATGACTATCTACTGTGTCTTCTGTATTCCATTTACAGTATCCAAGCATCATCATCATAATCATACTAATATCATCAATAATAGTTATTGCTTAGACAGTATAGTAAAAGTGCCAGCAATTTATTTATATTTTCTAGAGTCCTAAAAACTACACTGCATGGAAGGTAGAATTTCTCTCTTTACTCCATGATGAAAATCTAAAAGCTGAGAGGGTCTAGGTATTTACTTAAAGTCTCTCAACTTCAAGATCATTGCTTCTTTCTGAGCACCATAGCTACATATAAGTAAAGCTATTTTTTTCTTGGTTCTCAGGAAAGATAGTGGTACAGAGGATTTCCTCATTTTTTTTCTTTTTGTTTTTTTTGAGACAGAGTCTTGCTCTGTTGCCAGGCTGCAGTGCAGTGGCACAATCTCAGCTCAGTGCAACCTCTGTCTCCCAGGTTCAAGTGATTCTTCTGCCTCAGCCTCTCAAGTAGCTAGGACTACCGGGATGTGACACCATTCCCAGTTAATTTTTTTTTTTTTTTTTTTTTTAACAGAGACAGGGTTTCACCATGTTGGCCAGGATGGTCTGGATCACTTGACCTCATGATACGCCCACATTAGTTTCCCAAAGTGCTAGGATTACAGGCATGAGCCACCGCGCCCAGCCAGTACAGAAGATTTGTTTTCATATCTGGTCTTAAGCTCGTAGGCATCTTGGAGATTTTTGTTGTTGTTGTTGTTGTTAGTGATTGAGCTGAAGAGACTTTCTACTTTTTGGGAAAAGGGGTCAACATTTGTCAAGTTTCTCCATTTGTCAGATCCTTTAAGGGGCATGGTGGACACTTGGATATTTAATATATGTTATTCTAAAAGCTAAGTTTCATTTAAGAAGTGCTATTTGTGCTATTGCTGCTATTTCTTTAGCAATGAAGTAGTCTGAGTTGGGAAGCCTAAATAATAATTCTAGATGTATCACCTACATCATATCACTTGACTTCTCAGGGTCTCACTCCTTTCATCAATAAAATGGGAAGGCTCGGCTCAAGCTGTGTATCTCAAACTTGGTTGCATATTAGAATCACCTCATCACTACTGTTAATTTTGTAAAATTATACATGGCATGATAACTGTACCTTAAAAAAGATATCTATACCTTAAAAAAATATACACCATGAAATCCTATGCAAGCATAAAAAAGAATGAGATTATGTCTTTTGCAACAACATGGATGAAACTGAAGGCCATTATCCTAAGCAAATTAAGCAGAAACAGAAAAGCAAATACTGCATGTTCTCACTTATAAGTGGGAACTAAGCATTGAGTCCACATGGACACAAAGAATGAAAAAGCACACACCAGGGTCCACTTAAGGGTGGAAGGTGTGAGGAGGGTCAGGACTGAAAAACTAACTATTAAGTATTATGCTCATTAACTGGGTGAAATTATCTGTATACCAAACCCCTACGACACACACTTTACCCATATAACAAACTTGCCCAACTACCCCTTGAACCTAAAAGCTGAAGAGAAAAAATAAATGAAAAATAAAAAAAAAAAGAATTCATTTTCAGTTAATGACACATACTGAAATACTCATGTGTTCATTTATATTATTCCTTAGATTTGGTTTAAAATTCTGTAGCATTTTTTTTAAGTGTTGTGATGACAGATGAACAGGACTTGTAAAATAACTGTTGAAGCTAAGTAAAGAGATATTCTACTATTCAGTCCACTTTTGTGTGTGGCTGAAGAAGTTTATGAAGAAAGTTTAAAAAATCACTTAGAAACCTATTAAAACACTTAAGCCACACCCTCAGAAATTTTAATTCAATTATTGGAGGTAAGAGGGAAGCTATGACCTAAGTATAAGCATCGTCTAGAAAGTTACCCAGGTGGTTCTAACAGGAAGTCAAGATTAAATATTTGCCTGGAAATCTAGACAACTTCTATGGTTTCTTCCAAATATAATTCTACAGATACCAACACTTTTAGAAAAAGACACTATTTGACTTCATCCACTACTATGGTAGGAAATGCTCCACACTTGAAGGGGAGTGTTTTTGGGACCCAGGGCAATGTAGCATAAAGGCCTTCCATTACCTCTCAAAATCCCAGGTTTCTTATCCATGACAGGAAAGAAACGAACTCAGTAAAACTCCAATCACAGAATAAAAGCTGTAGCCCCAGAGGAAGATGAGCGAAGACAGCTGGTACATCTGGCTAAACTCAATTATAGCTGAGATGTATTTGTCCATGCTCTCTCTGTCCTTTGAATAGGCCTCGAAAAGAAAGACATCTAGACATTGAGGTTTTCCATCCTCTTCTCACTTCTTTAAATGAGCCAAATAGTCAATTAAGATTATACTTCTGGATTCCTGCATATATGCATTCATCTTTTTTATTCATTCACTTATCTCATAATTTATACAACCTTTTTTTAGCAATTGCTATAAGTTAAGTTCTTGTCAATTTTTTTTAATGAGGAAATAAAGTAAAAGAGACTGACATGTCTTAAATGTCCTGGATTAAGCCTTGTACATTTGCCACTATGTGTACTTATTTTTATTTTATTTCCCTTTTTTTTTTTTTGAAACAGATTCTTGCTCAGTCACTCAGGCTATAGTGCAGTGCAGCAATCTCAGCCCACTGCACCCTCTGCTCCCAACTTCAAGAGATTCTCCTGCCTCAGACTCTTGAGTAGCTGGGACTACAGGTAGTACTAAACTACAGGTGTGTGCCACCTGTAGTACTAAACTACAGGTGTGTGCCACCTGTAGTACAAAAAGTTTTGTATTTTTAGTAGAGATGGGGGTGCACCACATTGGCCAGGCTGGTCTCAAACCCTTGGCCTCAAGTGATCCACCCACCTCAACCTCACAAATTGCTGAGATTACAGGCATGAGCCGCCATGCCTGGCTGCTATTACTTTTAGTATCAACAAAATATAGTAAAATATTATAGCTATATCCAATCTTCAGATAGAAACCAAGGATTAAAGAGATTGAGTAATTTTTTCAAGGTAACAGAAGCAGCAAATGGAAAAGCTGGAATCTGAACCCAAATCTGTACCATCCTCTAGAGCTGGACTAGCAACATCCCCACAGTTGTAGAGAAACAGTCTTTGCATTCTTTTCCTATCTTTTTATTTCTTTTTTTTCTTGCCTCTCCTGCTCTCTCTCCCTCTTCCTCCCTCCTTCCTTCACTCTCTGTCTTCCCTCTATTCTTCTTTATTTCTCAGAAATCCCATCTGGTCTCTAAACTCCATCTTCACTGAAACCTTTTACTCATGAGCCCCATTTGTTGATGCTTCTTTATCCTCTCTCTATTTCCACAGGCTCTTTCTTCAATTCTAGTCCCTTACTAGCAGCTATCCCAGAATTCTACTTGTATCTGCTGCAAAATTATTTGAATAATAAGAAATACAAGACTCAGAAAATCAGACAGGGCAAATTCAAGGAATAAAGAAACAGTTTGAAATGGAAATGAGCCTGAGTTTTCATTGCTCATCAGAAGGATGTGCCCTGTAGTTCTGAATGAGAAAATTATTTCTACACTTGCCTCAACAAGAAAAAAAAAGTTAGAAAAGTCACACAATTAGTGAAAGTTCCCCCCAGCCTGCAATCCCAGACTTCATTTCTTGCCTGGCTTTTGGTCTCATGAAGAAATAGCTTTAATTGCTGTGTCACCAATGTTTCAAAGGTGATGTAAGGAATTAGCCCTCTGTCCTTGGGCAGCTGGGCAGCATGGGTGACTGGAACTCTAGACTATATAGTATTATATTTTCATCTCCATGTACTCATAAAGATTATCGTATGCCTCCAGACATGAAAATGGTTGGAGGCACCTCTGTAAGTTTGTTTTTATATTTTGATTTATTTTCAACTATTTGTCCTCTCTGAAATAGTTAATGTAATTAACTACTCGCAATTTAGGGATTTCGTGTGTGTGTGCTTTTTAACATTTTCCCTTTCATTTTTAAATATCTTATTGCAAATAGATATCACAGATATTTTTAAAAAGCAGATCTAATGTACAGCATAATGAATTATCAAAAGGTGAATATCCTTGTAGCCACTACCCAAGTTAAGGAATAAAACTTTTAAAGCCACTCTGGATCTTCTAGAGAGCGACAGATATGTAGTCTGTTTATATGGTGCCTATACTACTTTATAGGTAGAGGAAGATACTGTAACACAGGGTAAAATTTGTTCTGTTATGTATTTGCTTCTGATCTGTTGCTTCTGTAAGTTTACTTAAACTATCATCTAAAGAGTGATTCTTACAACGAGAACACGTGGACTCGGGGAGAGGAACATCACACACTTTGGGCAGTTGCGGGGTAGGGGATAAACAGTGGGGGGTGGGTAAGGAGGCGAGGGTGGGAAGGGATAACATGGGGAGTAATGCCAGATATAGTATACACCTAAAGTAAAATAAGATAAAAGAGTGATTCTTGATGTGTGCACTTTCATGAGTTTTAGCATATAAGTGATCTCAACGAAATTTCAGATGATGGCTGTCTGGTTCACAGTTATATCCCAATGCTTACCACATAATTTGATACATTGCACACAGACAATCAATGATTTTGGAAATAGTTTCCTACTCCTAAATATTTATTTATGCCCAATATATTTACTGGTGAGATCTAGTTGTGCTTGACCCTCTCCTAGGTGTCAGGGGTATAAAAATACCTAAGATATTACCTCTGCCCCAAGGAGTTCAGTCTCCTTGGAGTAATAAACATGCAAGCAAATAATTACATTGAAGTACTGTAAGTACCATAATTCCAGGTGAGATACTTACATGATTTGATATGATTTTAACATACTCTAGATTTTCATATAGCTACATCATTGCTTTTATTATTATTTCTGCCTATACTAAAGAACCACAATAAATCCCTTATTTAACACCCATGTAGCCAGATCCATGGAAGAATTCCACATGTGCCAAGTCATGACGATGTGAAACCACCTCACATGTCCTGGGAACCACACATAGTTGACCATTGTTTATGTGTTGTACGTTAAGGTTAGAGGTGTGAAGTAGGCAGGAAAAAATATGTTGAGGACAAAACCCAGAGTTCTCTTCTGCCATTCTAAGAAATTTGCCTTAGATGGTATTAGCAACTGGACCTCTCAAGGATTTGGAGGCAGAGGAGTGATATGGTCAGATTTGCCTTTTAGAGAAATCACTTGTGCTTCAGTAACAAATGAACTGCAGAGGCTTCGGTGAGATACAGGGAGAGTTATATAGTAGTTGCAGTTTGTTTGGAGAACTGAACAAACTGAGCGTGTGAGAGAACAGCATAGATCCTGGAAAGGTTCAGAACAATGGAGGAGCAACTTTTAAGGCTGCGTGGATGAGTGGAGAAACGGGGAGGATTTGTGGATAACTCAGGAATCTCCTGACAAAGTTAAAAGCCTGTAATTTCCCTACCATATGTTTTTTTTTTTTTTCCTTCTGTGTTGTTTGGCTAGAGATAAAAATATGATGGCCTTAGGAAAATTCCTTTCAGTAGAAATGAGAAATAAAATCTAGTCAAGTTCATAGTTTGCCGCAGCTGAGATTTGTGTCAAAGCCACTACTTTCTGGTTAACTTCTTGTCTTCAGTCAGGCGGGCACTGTTGGTGGAGTTTTATTGTGTTTCCTGAATTAACTTCCATATCCACAGGCCATAACTATGAGATTCTGATAGTCACTCCATCGCTTTCCAAGCGGCAGCGCTCAGCTTGGGTTCAGTGGAGGGAGGCAGTGCCATGGCATTACACCTGGATGTCCCCTCTCTTTATGGAAATAGCATAAAGAGTATGGTGGGAGGAATCACTCAAAAAGGCTTTGGTTCAAATTCAGATTTGACTACTTAGAACCCTTCCTTAACTTTTATGAGCTTCTGTAGCCTCTTCCATAGAATGGATGGTAATATCTATTACACTGAGGTGTTTGTGAAGCTATTATGATGGCTGTAGTAAGATACTGCACATAGGACATTATGCCTAGCACCACATAAGTTTCCTGTGGTGGCTAGTACTGACACATTTAATCTCTCAATAATAGTTTGAGGTATCAATATTTCCATTTTACAGACGTGGAGACTGAGACATTGAGGTGTATTCACTTAAGACTACAAAGGAGGAAGTGAAAGAATAAGTTTTGAACCCAACTATGAAAGATGGCTGCTAAACCCTCATTTTGTTAAGGGTAGTAGCTCCTAACATCTTAGGCTTTGAGATTTCCTTTCGGCAAAGTGGAGCTGGCTGCTTTTCTCATTTGGACTATAGATACTCATGATGCTAAAATGGAAGCACTGGTGGGATATATCGGAATACGTTGAAGTAGAAAGAAGAGAGAGAGAGAAACAGAGAATGGGAGGGAGGAGGGAAATAAGGAAGAAGGGATGGGACAAGAGGGAGAGGGGAAGGGGTAGGGAAGAGAAAGGCAGAGAAGGGAGCCTCACAGAGAAACAGAATCCATTTTGAATTGGCAAGGCACTTGTTAATTCTTTTAATCCACTTGTATGTTGATGTCAGCTCCTAGGAAGGATCCATAGCTTTTGATGATCATAATTTTCACCTAGGAATGTTTTTTCCCTGCAGGGAGTATCCAGTTTGCTTAAGGGACTCTCATTTCTGGCTGCTGTTACAAGGAGAAATATAGCTGTGGGTCATATGTATGTCTATGTATATAAGTGTAGATATACACATATACTCACTCTCTTATACACACACACACACACACACACACACACACACACACACGAATGCTGTGAAGCTTATACAGGAAAGTGAGAGTGCTTTGGCCCCACTGCTATCTGTGCTTTTTCCCTGACCCTGGTTTACTTAAGTAAATCTACTAATTACAATGATAAATCTAAATTAATACGATTATACAGGTTTTTCTTGATTTAATCAATTTAATTGACATCTATAAATTTTTTCTATGAAAAGATTAACCAAATTTTCATAATTCTATAACCCCACTTAATTTTTACAAGATACATATTTTTGCATAGTGTTTGTCTTTACATAAATAGAACAATTCAACTTTCCTTCTTGTTTCTTTAACTTTAAATACCATCTCATGAATCTTCATCACTGTATGTACCTCATCCCTCCTTCTTACCTTCTAGCTTCCCCCAGTCTTCTGGGACCAGTGCCTTTTCTTTTAAGTCAGCAAGGTTAAAGACGTGTATATCTTGATAAACACATTTGTATTTTCTAGCTGGTGTCCTTATATTGACATCCAAAATAAAAACCAATAAACATTTCTTATTTGGCAACATAAAAGTCCCTCACTGTCAAGCCACGTAGCTGTGCTTTCATTTTATTTTCTGATTTTTCTGTTGACTATTATGCTGCTTTTGCCACTTAAAAAAGTTCTTCCTATCCTGGTCAAAGGTTTATCTTTTATTACCCTCCACCAATAGCTAAAAATCATGACATATTGCATCTGCTTCAACTGTGACTCATGTCCTTTGTGTGAGAAATACACCATTGGGATGTAGACTGTGGGCTCTGAGGTGAATTACAACGAGTTCTTGTCCTGATGGTGAAGTTAACTTGGTGCCCTTGAGGAGCTCTCTGTGCTTCAGCTCCTTCATCTTTTAAATGTGGGCAAGAGCAGCAGCAAATATGTAGCATTGTTGGGAGAATTAGATGAAATGTGTACAAAGAACTTCGCACAGTTGGACACATAGTAAACGCGGCATAAATGTCTTATACCATTTCATTGAAGTTTTTAATTATCTTATTTTTCAGTGGAAGGAGCATTTGCCTAATTTACCATGTCACTAACATTATCTAACTCTTTAGTCATTGTGTTGCTTGAAGTCTATTTGTTTCAACTTTTTGAAAACATATTTTTGAATTTCTAATTCTGATTTGGACTACTGCTGTGCAGGCATGCTTTCCAACTGCCTTTCTCAGCTCTTCCAGGCACTCCACTCTTCCACAGTGGTCCACTTCCCAGTACTTTGTTCTCCTCCGTTGTTTGTTTTGCTCACCAGCAGGTGTTCACTCATGCTCCCTGATCCTACAGTTTGTGGAATCTATCCACTTACACTCCTTTCTAGTCTCTCCACTCTTGCCACTTTAATTTCTTCCTTTCACTTTACTGAGTTATCTGGAACACCTTGTACTTGTTTCATTATTCAGATATAAACAATCTCCTTTAATCCTCATAGAAAGCCCAACATGTAAGTGCTATGATTTCCATTTTAGGGATGGAAAACTGAGGCATGTAGAGATTAAGAAACTTGCTTAGGTGGGGAGTGGTGACTCATGCTTGTAATCCCAGCACAAGGCTGAAGGAGGAGGATCACTTGTTTGGGATAAGCCTAGCAACTGAGTGAGACCCCATCGCTAAAAAAATTTTTTAAAGAATTAGCCAGGTGTGGAGAAGTGTGCCTGTAGTCCCAACTACTTTGGAGACTGAGGCAAGAAGATTGCTTGGGGCTTAGGGGTCGAGGTTGTTGAAAATGAAAAGAAAAAGAAGGAAAAGGAAAAGGAAGGAAAGAGAGAGAGATAAAGAAACAGAAGAGAAAAAGGAAAGAAGGAAGGAAGGGAGGGAGGGAAAGAAAGAAAGAAAGGTAGGAAAAAAGAAAGAGAAAGAAAAGAGAGAGGAAGAAAGGATGGAAGGGAAGAAAACAAACTTACCCACATCACCCAATAGCAAGTAGCAAAATCCCGATTACACTTCATGTTCTTTGGACTTGGCAGCCCTTGTGGAAAGGGCAGCAGTGATTTTTGCTTGCTTCAGAGGGATCCTGGAATTTTAAAAGTCTTACTAAAATGCAAAGAGGGCAAAGGAGATTGAGGGGTAGACAGTGCTATGTTAGCACATATACCTTGCTAAGAAAGCAGATCTGAAAGAACAGATACAAATGTAACTGACTCACAGACTGAGGAAAAAAGGAAGAGGCAGCATAAAAAGAACCAAAAACACAAAGACGCTTTGTTGCAAATCCTTGCTTTTGTGATGATAGCAAGTGCCTCAATTCCAGCTGTGATTGCATGTATTTCCAGAGAACAAAGCTTTCTAATGGCATCCTTGTGCCAACTAGACTGACAAATTAACACTTGCTGATGGTGGTCCACACCTCTCCACCACATGGGGATGGCAGCTGTTGCTAGCAAGCATACTGACGGAGAATTGCTATAGATTTTTTTAACCTGGAAAATCCATTTTATATCTTCTATGTGTAGTCCTTAAAAAGATAAAATTATGTATATAGAAAATATGTTTCTATTAGAAAATGCAGATACATATTTGCTGATTGATTCACCCAAAGTTTGTTTTATCATAGCAAAATACTAGGTCTATGAACAAAGCATGTACTTGTGAGAGAAAAATAAATGTTTATTCTACATAAATGTATAACATATAGCACATATGTATATTTTATATAAATATATATGCTCTTATTATGTTCATATTCAAGAGACAAAAGTTGATAGTATATGTGTATACAGTCCTATAACTCCATTGTATATGGCATGTGTACATGTCTCCACAGCTTGCTCTATCTACATATCTGTGCGTGTATATATGTATGTATGAATCTATCAACAGAATGTAACTAGAGAGAACACAACTTTAAAGTCAGATACTTTTAGATTTAAAATTCAAATCTCTGACTCAATAAATACAGAACTATGGACAATTTACTTCATGATTCTAGGTCTAGGTTTCCTTCTTTGCAAACATAGAGTAATGAGAGCACCTACCTTAGGATTCACTGGTATGCCAAGGAAATGAGAGTTCATGTGAAGCACTTAGCAAAGGGTTTCGCCCATAGGGCATAGTAAAAAATTTTACTGTGATAAAGATAGTCTCATGCATTCAATTCAACATATATTTACCAAGCATGCATTATTTTATGGAATATATATCATATACGTTTATAAAATATTTACAGATACTTGCACATGAATAAGTATAGAATTTATTAAGCATAATTTACCTACCTATTTGAACTTATATGCATATGTTTGCAGTAGTATACATATATAGATCTAACTCTACTAAATTCAGGAAACGTTAATTGAAAAATGTTTTGAACCAGCCTTTGCAATAGTTCCTTGGGTGTTAAAATATGTGCTACACTTATAAAGTGCTCTTGGTATACTGAGGAAGAAATATACATAAATATATTACTATAATGCTGTATAAAATGCGATAGCATGGTATGTGGAAGAAGTGTGAGAGAAACCATTACTTTTTCCTAGGAGGACAGAGGAAGGGGTTTATAGGTTGGAAGACAATTGAAATGAGCTTTAAAAAATGAAAAGGAGCTCATTAAGAATGGAATAGTCGGGAAAGGCAGAAGCCAGTTCAAAGGTAGGATAGCAGATGAGTCTAAAACTAAAGATTAATTTAGTTTGTGAGTGGCTTTTTCTGCTACCTAAGAAAGTTTAAACTTTATTCCATATAAGCAATAGCCTCAAGGATCCAAGGTAACCTGGATACATCTATGGTATAGAAGGTTGTCCTATACAAAAGGTAGAATAAGGAGAAAGTGGAAAGAAAAATAAGATCATGTATGAAGTTATTGAAAAGTTACAATAGAATTATACTTGTGTAATCTCTTACATTTTCCAAAACATATTCATAATTGTAATTGCTTTTAATGCAACCCTACAAGACTTATCTATCCCTATCAGATTGTTAGCTCTTGAAATCTTTAGTTTGCCTGTCTCTGACTCTCCAGTGGTTTATAGTGCTAGAACGGAATAAATGTAAAAGATATTAATATGGTTTGGCTGTGTCCCCACCCAAATCTCATCTTGAATTGTAGTTCCCATAATCCCTACACATTAAGGGGGGACCAGGTGACGATAATTGAATCATGGGGGCAGTTTTTCCCTTGCCGTTCTTGTGATAGTGAGTCCTAAGGAGATCTGATGGTTTTATAAGAGGCTTCCCCCTTCACTTCACACTCATTCTTTCTCCTGCCTCCTTGTGAAGAGGTGCCTTCCACCATGATTGTAAGTTTCCTGAGGCCTCCCCAGCCATGAGGAACTATGAGTCAATTAAACTTCTTTTCTTTATAAATTAGCCAGTCTTGGGTATTTTTTCATAGCAGCATGAGAATGAACTAATACAGGCATGTAGATTGAACAAATCAAAGAGTGATTTTTTTTTCTCCCATGATAGAGATAAGAATGGAGATTTAGGAGACTTAGATTCTTCAGCAGCCACATCTGCCACCTTGTATGATGACTTTCCTCCCTTTAAAATCTCAGAATATCATCCTGTCTGATGCCGATAATGTTGTTGTGAAAGGCTGAGCATGAAAGACATAAAATAATTGTTTGGCTTAGACACAAATCAGGCATCGTCATTTCAGTGTGCTTCCAAGTGTACAGTATAGTACATGCCCATGAGCTCATTCGTTTCTTTTTTTCTTACAGACATATTTTCAAGGTCACTTTCAATACATATGTGATAAAATGTACTTAAAAATGTGGTATGGAAAGGGACAGAGCCAGAGGTAAAATCTGGACCTTCTGACAACAAATGAATATCTGTAAGTTGGGCAAATCACCCATCAGAGGGATCATTCTACATATTTATCAAGTGATAAATTGCTGTTTACTCAAATAGGGAGGATTACCTTAATTAGCAAACTAAAATAGAGAGCATAAGTAAATTCCAAATAAATATTGGATACTTTTAAAAATAAGTATGTCCCATCTAATAAGTGCAATGTTTCCCTCACATTTCTAAACCCATCTTGTCCAGGCTGTTTTTGAGACCCGTTGTAATCTCATCTGTCCTCATGCTTCAGCTCTTTCATTGATGCCCATGACATTTTAAATTTTATCTGTAGATAGAACTTCTTTCTTGAGCCCTGATTAAATAGTCCCTACTATCTTCTGAAATGTCCTTTTAATTTCTTTGCCACGAAATGACAATAATAATACTGCCTATCTGACTACATTGCTGTGTGGATTTAATGAGTGCTTTTTAAAAGCATATATAATAATTTCTGGCATATATCAGCTTGAACTATGGAAAATTTCCATTGTTTATGTTAAACATTGGCGAGTTTTCATACTAAGTATTGTATGATTGTTTGCCATGATTATCAGCAGGATTAGTCTTCTTACCCTACATAAAGACCTAAATTATTTTATTGCCTCAGCCATGTGACAGCACCCTAGCTCTCTGCGAGAATGACCTATGTGCATGCACTTGGCACCCTAGCTCAGCACCTGGCACATGGCAGGAACTCAAGTTCACTTTCCAGGATGCCCTACAAACGGTCACCCAAATAATCTTCCTGAAGCTCAAGCCATCTCAAACATCATCTATGGCCCTGTTTATGAGCTCATATTGTAAAATGGAAAAGACCCTGATCTACCATAGACTAGCTATGTGCCCTTGGACAAGTCACAGGACACTTCGTCACCTCCCACCATGCCATGAGATTTCCTCCATCGGCCCTTTTACTGACACTTTGTCCTCTTTGAATAGATATCATCCCATCCTGCCCCACAACTCTCCAATCTAAATCACCTCATCCTTCAAGCCCAAGCTGAAAATCTCCTTTTATACATTGCACGTTTTTTGTTTATTCATGCAAAACTCTACTAAGCATTAATCACATTCCAGACCTGAATATCAAATTCAGGGCACCTGGCATCTAACAGGTGCTGGAATATTAGTGCACTTATGTTAGATGTCCTTACTTGCATTATTGTATTTCAGCCGTGCTATAATCCTGTGGAGTAATTATTTTCCAAGTTCTCAGCCAAGGAAACCGACCTTTATAAAAGTTGATTTTTTTCCCGAATAACTCATTGCCGCTAATAGAGTTAAGATTCTAATTCTGTTGTGATCCCTTTTTACCCCCCCTCCAAAAAAATATCAAGGAGATGAAAAATTGCCCATTTGCTTTGCCCTTGGAGTTTTGGAAACAGGCAGTTGAAAAGCTGTTCATTTAAAATGATCAACCATTTTCAATCATGACTTCCTCTGGACATATTTTTTTATTCATTTATTTTTTCAACAAATATTTACTAAGATCTTAGTAGACTTCAGACACTATGCTTTAACAAACCAAACCTCAGCTCTACCCCGCCAGAACTCCTAGTTCAGTGATAAGACAATCAGGAACCAAGTGATTCCAGATGTGAGCAGAGTTAGACAAGTGTACAGAGATACACTGCAATGGCTTCAACCTGGAAGGGGTGCCAGGGAAGATGTCTGTGTAGAAGGACTGTGGAAGCTGCTAAGAACTAGGGTGAATGGGGAGATTGAGAAGAGCATTGAATGTAGAAAGGGAAGAAGATGCAAAACTACTGCAGTGGGAGGGAGAATATCACATTATAGGAAATAAAAGAATATTATATGTGTCTTGTATGAGGGGAAGAGGGGTTAAAGAGGTAAGTAGGAGGCAGAGCTCCTTGCCATAATGTTAAACAGTTTGGACTCTACCAAAAGATACGGATAAACTCTGATTCAAATACATCTTGAGCCAACCTAACCTTTCAGAGCTACCAAAACCATAGAAAAGCCAACTCTATCTACCTGTTTGTTCTATATGCCATTAAAAATGCATAGGTATGCGTACATTTACATATAATGGTTTATAAAATTATCTAAAAGATTCAGTACTTGTGGATACAACCAGCTTTAATTTTCACAGCCCAGGTTAAGTTTTCAGTTTCACTCAGACAAAAATACCAGCTCTCCTTTGTGTCCTGAGTACGTTTCAGGGCAAAGTCACACAAGAGAATGGGAATCGAGACTTACAATGCCATTTTCACAATTGCTTTCGTGATTATAATCATACTGCAAGATGTTATTCCAGAAATTAATTATTTTATTGCTCCTCTGTCATTTTCAAAATGATAACAAATACAAAAAGTCTCATATGAGTACATGGTTTCACAGAGCTCTACCAGGGATGTCTCTGATATTTTTCCTTTTTACACAATCAATGTTTCCTTTAGTTAGAAAGGGGCTTGAATCTATCAGACTGCTGAGAGCACCACTTTGAAATCTTCAGAGTGATAATTTAAGTGAAATAGAAATAGAGAGAGGAGAAGGTCACATCCTTGGAAATCTTTTGTGATAAAGGATTTTCCTGGCTGTTTAATAAGATGGCACAGAGGGGATCAGCATTACAATTAAGTTTGCAATCTTCTTGTACCTCGTGACTCCTCCTAAATATTATCTTCATTCTCCTTAGCTTCCTTGCAACAATGAGGGTGGTAAATTCCTCCGACACTCCTAATCTTGTGAGAGGACTTATGTGGCCCTGAAGTCCCAACTGCATCTAAGGAAAATACTGTTCCTTTATTTAACTCTCCTTTTCCAGATGCATGTCTGTAATGGAACAGGAGTTACAGATAGCTTTCAAGATTCATTAAGATTCCTCAATCCCCTTAGACCATAGCAACTCTGCTAAGTGGAAAATACAGTGGGAAAACCACAGAGTTAAAACTCAAGCAATCTTGAGTTTGAATTGTAATGTTGCCACTATTTAACTACAAGTCATTCAGCCCCTCTAAGTCTCAATGTTCTCATTTAAGATTATTGGTTCTGAATGATAACATATGCAACATGCTAGTAAGTGCCCATATGCATAGGTCTAATCAATATATGAAACTGTCTTCAGGCTGGCCGCAGTGGCTCACGCCTGTAATCCCAGCACTTTGGGAGGCCCAGGTGGGCAGATCACGAGGTCAGGAGATTGAGACCATCCTGGCTAACACAGTGAAAACCCATCTCTACTAAAAATACAAAAAATTAGCTGGGTGTGGTGACACACTCCTGTAGTCCCAGCTACTTGGGAGGCTGAGACAGGAGAATCACTTGAACCCGGGAGGTGGAGATGCAGTAAGCCGAGATGACACCACTGCACTGCAGCCTGGGTGACAGATTGAGACTCTGTCTCGAAAGAAAAAAAAAAAAAAAAAGAAACTGTCATCTTACCCTCTAGTTCTCATATTCTTCAGGAATGTCCTTCCCCTTTCACTCCTGGTTCAAGCCATTCTTTAGGTTCAGTTAAGCCTTAGTCATGATAAGGATAATATCTGCCTTAGATAGAGAAAAAGATAAAATATAAATAACCATTTTTCTGACCATCGGGGATCTTTCCATCAAGAAAAGAGAACAAGTGTGTGTGCATCTAAATCAAGCACAAGGCTGAAAATGTCATCACTCTGTTAAAGGAATGGAGAATGGTGAGGATAGAGGAGAGGAAAGTTAATTTCAGGAATGGAGAATGGTGAGGATAGAGGAGAGGAAAGTTAATTTCAGCTGTGAAGACAGGATAGATTTTCTGCGAAGATGTTATCAGATCTTAATTTTCAGGTATGGGTATGATTTAGACCAACAAAGATCACTGGTAGCAATAATACAGGCCCTTGATCTGCAATTACAAAGTCCAAAAATCTCTTAAAACTAAAAGCATTTTCATAGCTCAAATGGTAGCAAACCCTAAAATATATGCTACAGCCTTCATTAATTTTACCTAGTGTGAATATTTATATATTGTACTCCAGAAATATTAATACATTTTGGCAAAAGAATGTCGTCTTAGGCCCTTCTAAGGACACTATATAAAATGACGTTACATTGGCTTATCTCTATAAAATACTTCTCTCGTGCCCCCATGAATTCTTCCACAGTTCTGGCCATACAGGTTTTAAATAAGGAATTTATTGTGGTTCTTTAGTATATGCAGAAATAATAATACAAAAATTATGTAAATATACTAAAATCTAGAGTCTGTTAAAATGATATCAAATCATTCAGTGTTCCTGGAAAGATTAGCGGATGACTAGGATGACAAAGTTCATGAAAGAATTTTAGTTTTTCAGTGAACAGTACTTATTAAGATATTTCTGTACTACAGGTACAATTTTAGAGGTTGAGAATCTAGTTGTGAGCATATCAAACCATTGTGATATGGTAATGGGATTCCTTTCTAAGTTCTCCGTCGTTTCAGAATGGTGGCAATCTACCAGTGGTCTAGGTGGTGGTGCAGGATAACATGTAACGGAGGCACACAGAGGTTAAACACTATGCTTCAGCTTTTGCACCCATTAAGCATCAAAGGCAGGAAACTGAAGTCAGGTAGGCTGGCATGAGAGTGCATGCTCATAACCCCATGACACTATTCGTTTTGTATTTAGAAACATGCAGGAGAGACATTATCTCTGTGGGATTTGATGATGGTGTCACAGAAGGCTTGCCATAAGCTGTATCACAAAGGATGAATAAGATGTGTTGCCATAGAGGTGAGGATCGGGTTACTAGGTGGAGATGAGCTCTCCCATGTGGGCATAGGCAGGTAGCACAGTGGATGAGAACATGCCCTCCCTAAGTCCCACCCTCTGGTTTCTACTCCTTACCTGTGTAGGTGTTCTTGGTTAACCTTAACCGCTTTTTATCTCATTTTTCTCATCCTTCAAATGGGAGTAATAATAGTGCCTCCATTTTAAGGATTAAATTAAATGAATTGCTAGATGTCAATCTTCTTGGGGCAGTGCCTGGCATATGCAACTGTGACAGATACAAAGTCCTTTCTCCTATTGACTATTTGCATTGCTTCTTTTGCATAATATTTGCTACACTGTAAAATTATGCAACTATTTTGTTTAATATCTGTGTCCTCACTCCTCCGGAGATTGTAAACACCATGACACAGGACTTACTGTGTTTTGTTCAGCACCATCCCTAATGCAAGTATCTTATATATAGTAGGTTTCAAAAATATATGCTAAAATATATGCTGAATACATAAATGTATGAGTGGAAGAAATGGATAATTAGTCAGTGTACATATTTTAACAGACAAGTCATTTAGCTTTCCCTTCTTCTTTGTCATCATACATTTTTACTATTTTTTTTTTTTTGAAACTTGGGGCACTGAATGACTTACATCTTAAAACTTTTTCTCCAGGGTGGTCTATTTCTGAGCTGAGTTCCTGCACTGATTTGAGAAAAAAAGATTTCTTAATATAGACACCCAAGACTAATTGCATTGTCTAGGCACATTGGATAAGGATTTAGTTTCACACATCACAAACGATCAGCATCAAATTGTCAGAGTCATATTTTATACCTTCTTTATAGAGATCTTTAATCTTCTTAGCCCACTTTCACAGCCCACTACTCTGAAACAAGGTTCAGTTAGAGCCTAATGGGGAAAAAAGAAAGGTAGAATGACAAAAGAGAAAATATTAAATGGTCACTCCATCACTGATTTCAGGAAAGCATGCATGTCCTGAAAAGTTGCTATAACTTTAGACCCAGATTCAGGCAGTATCCCATGAAGCTGCCTGTGATAGTGTGCAGCTTCTAATATCTGCCCCAATTTTATCTACAAAGGGTCTAAATGCAGGCTACAAAACAGAACTAAACCAATCACCTGAATCTACAGGAACTCCTGTGTTTTTGTCTTTTCAAAAACCAGCATCCTCTAGAAGTTCAGGGGCTAAATCATTCCATCAAAATCACACAGTGGGTTTCTAAAAAGCAGTTGGAGTAAGAGACTTATCAGTTCTGCAGTATGCCACTTTTCTGCTGAGTGCTTCTCACTGAAACCAAAAGCAACAATTCCATTACTTTCTGATATTCCTCAAATCCATCTCTTCCTCTTCGTTCCCATTGAGTGTTTCTCTTGGGGATAACTTCAATTTTTAGTTGAATGCTTGTTGGAATAGGTTTCTGCAGGCCTCCCCACTTTTTCCCTTTCTATGATCCCACCTCATCACCACAGTATTCTTTCTAAAATGCAAATTTGTTTACAGCTTTTAAAACCACCCATCTTCCACATAATATAAAGTAAAAATGTTTTAGTGTCAGAAAATGTCCTTAAATTTGGAAACGGGCCACATTCCCAGCATTTTTCTTCCTTTCCAGACTTGGTTCCAATAGCACCACATGAAAAATATCTCTGAACCCCCTGAAGAGACCTCTTCCTCTTCTATGACCTATTACAGTTTGTATTTTGCCTCAATTGTGTGAATCATTATTCTGACCTCAGCAATTTATTTGTTTGCCTTTTTGTCTGTCCATGCTATGATCTCTTTGAGACTTGTTACCCATATTTTTCATGTGAAATGAATCAATTGTTTCTTTAATCAGCTAAGCTCACTTGTGCATCTTTAGTCAGAGTGGGTTGGATAGGCAGTTATGCTGATCTAGACTAGATTCTTTTAGATGTTTGGGGCTCAACCGGCTATAGCTTGTCTAGAAAAGCTTTGATTGATACAAGTGGGCTTTCCCTCATGTGGTATCTTATCCTTCAGTAGGCTAGTCCAAGTAACAAAATAAGAGAAATGTTTAAAGTTTCTTGAAGCCTAAGCTTAGAGCTTGGCCAATCATCAATTCCATTGCTTTCTATTAATTATTAGCTCAGAAGGTCAAAAAGTCAACCCAATTAAGAGAATTGGGAGAAAACATTATACCTCTTGATAGAAAGAGAAACAAGGACACATGGCAAAGCCCATAGTTACAAAAACAGGTGAGGAATTGAGGCTATTTTTGTAATCAGTCTATCATACCTCTTGAGTAAACCAAAACATTGTCATGCTTCTCCCTTGAGCATTCAGGACACCCTGGTGCAGAACAGTGAATGGTGTAATCTGGCTGATTTGTAGCTATTAGAATTTAATTTGTAATTGCTGAAATTTTCTAAAAGCAAAGGAAATATTTGCAGGGATAATTATAGTTAGATAGCTGTTTTATGAACAAGTTGAATAACAGATGTTATCAATGATTATGAAACTATACAGTAGCTAATGCCTTATGGATTATATGCCACAGGAGGTAGATACTTTGGTTCTTATTTTGCATATAAGAAGAGAAAGGTGGGGCCAGGCGCAGTGGCTCACACCTGTAATCCCAGCACTTTGGGAGGCTGAGGTGGGCAGATCCTGAGGTCAAGAGATGGAGACCATCCTGGCCAACATGGTGAAACCCCGTCTCTACTGAAAATACAAAAAACAATTAGCTGGGCATGGTAGCGCATGCCTATAGTCCCAGCTACTCAGAGGCTGAGGCAGGAAAATTGCTTGAACTGGGAGGCAGAGGTTGCAGTGAGCCGAGATCACACCACTGCACTCCAGCCTGGCTACAGAGGGAGACTTTGTCTCAAAAGAAAAAAGAAAAAAAAAAAAAAAAAACCAAAAACAAAAAAACGTGAGGCTCTGAGAAGTTGAAGAGAGGCCCAAGGTCATGCAAGTGGCCCTTTTGGGAGAACTCAGGACTCAAAAACACAGATTTTAAAAATTTTACTCTAAGTGTTAAGCTCTGTCCTGGTATTCCTTTGGTGTTTCAAAGGCTATTTAGAGTAACTTACATCTAACCATCATTTACAAGGTGGTCATTATCTTAGTGCTAAAGGTTTTCAGGGAAGGAACATCTAGGTAAGAGAATTTAGTTTACATGAAAATATTTTCCAGTTTACTCACCCTTGCAAGGACAAAGGTCAATTTCTTTTGCAGCCATAGTTATTGTTTATTCTTTCAATAAATTTCATGTTCTCCATGCAGTTGATCAGATGCTGCTTTCTTCAGGGATGCCAATCAAAAGTCTGAAAGTTTATTTCTCTGAATAAACACTATCTTGAAAAGTGGGGAGGGGAAAGTTCTTCTTATCCTGAAAATTTTTAGCTCTTTGTTAATCCAAAAAGCTGAAAATATTTCAAGTCAAACATAGCCACGTACCATCTGGCTGAGTTAGAAGTTACTTAGTAATCTCCTTATCAGCCAAACAGCTGGAAGTCTAGATAAGTCCTATATGTAAGAAGCCAGTGTCAACTTGTTTCCAGACAACAGCAGTGAGAAAAATTGTGTTAAAAAGAAGGCGTTCATCAGGAGAAATTAATTTGGGAATTTTGCTGGCATGCACTGAACTCTCAGTACCGGTGAGTTTATTATCCACAGAACCAACTGGAGACTTTAAGGATACTCTGTGTGCCATTGACCGGGATGGATTATTTGTGTGTGGTTTTCAAAGTGTTTTCTACACAGTGGTTTGTTCAGAACTCTAAAAGGTGATACTACTGTATTTTGCTTTATGCAACAGTTGTGTAATTGCAGAATTGCCTGCAAATTGATTTTTTTTCCGTTGTAAATGGAAATCTAATTGAAATACACTAGGGGGGAATTTGCTAGTTCAAGAAATCCTTGTATAGTGTGAAAATTGCTTTTTCTCTTGAGAGTAAGTACTCCTTAATGTATCTATTTTGTGAATTTAAATTTTTGTGCAATACGCTTCATGTAACTGTGCTCATCTGTGTTCCTTAGGGCACCTGGGAAAAATGCATTTACATAAATTTAGTAATAGACTTTTTCTGGATACCTCACACTCACAAGCTACATGAGAATTTTTCAACTTGAAAACATTCCACTTATTATTGAAGTGATTATGAATACCCATATCTAACTCTTCAACCAAACTGTGACAGTTGAGAGTCAAAACCCCCTCAAATTCATCCTCTGAATTACCGCTATAAGGCAGAAAGACATGAGTGAGGCAGAAAAGTTGTTAGAGTAAATTGATATAGCAATTTAAACACCAACTCTGTATGGTCATTCAGATACTTCCTTTACTCAGTCACATGTGGAAAGCAGTTCTGCATAAAAGAATAATGAGTTTTGGACTTGGAAGAACAGTGACAAGTCACTTAGCTTGTTTGAGCACCAGTTAGCTCATGTATGAAAAGCTTGGCATAGACCCTGCACATAGTTTGTATCCAAGAAACAGGCTGTTGTTGCGATTGTCACTGCTGGCATTGTTATTGTTCACACTCTTTCAGAGAGCCTGCCATTCGTTTCCTGGATGACTCAGTGGCCAACCCTAGACAGGAGAAGGTAAAGGCATGCTCTGCAGCTCTCTGCCACTTCCTGTTTCTCTGGAGTAGTCATTCTTCTCAATCTTTAGGTTGTCTAATTTTATTCTCTTGCTTAATTTTATGATAGCAGTAGTGTTTCCATAGTCTCTTGGCTTAACGCTGGGAGGTGACCTGCTCGTCTTTAGACCAGTGATGTGGGCTTCATGTCCTTTTTTATATGCAGACACTAAGGTTTTGAAGTAAAACACTATTCCATTTACTAACTGTATGACTTGGGGTGAGTTATTTAACCTCTTTAATTCTCAGAGTTCCCATCTCTAAAACAGAACTCAAAAAAACCTACTCTTAGACGTGCTGGAAAGATTAAACAAAATAACGAGTATAAAATATTTAGCAGACTACCTAGTACATAGGGAGCACATAGTAAATGTGGTTATTGTAACATTCAGGAGGGACTGCTTATCATACCCCACATCCAGATCCCTAGACTCGCAATCATCTGATGACTATTTCCTTAAAGAGAGTCTGGTATTTCTTTGTTTTTACATCACTTTTTCACCTTCAAGCATCTATAATAACATACGTGTATTACCATTCTTATTCACGATTTTTAACAGTCTTTTATACATTTTATGATGCTCTTAAAACTGTGACCCATTTAATCTTGCCAAAGAAATATATCTGCAATTAAAAATGCATATGCTAGTTCTCTATTCAAAACTTCCTGGTTTCAAGGCTATTTTTGATACTGTCCCTTTTTGCGTCTCCAGTCTCATTGCGTACATGGTATGTACCCCTGCTTCATGCTCAGTGAATGACACCTGTTTCTTTAAAGTCTTCTTCTTTCCGACTTCAGTGCTAATGCGTGGTTTACTTTGAATGTGTTTCCTCCTCTCATTCTCTCAATAGCCTTTTTCAAGGCTCAGTACCTTCTCTCCTTTGACTCCTTCCTTGACTCTAATCGATCACCATGTGAAGATTTGTTTTCCTCTCTGCACCATTTGCTTATCAACATTAGAGCGCTATTTCTTTCATATTGAACTTGAGAGTCCACCTCTTATTCTCTCATCTTATAATGCGGGGACTACACCTTTTTGGCTTTCGTATTCCCAGTGCATAGCGAGGTATTTGGTCATACTAGGTTCTCACTCTCAACCTGAATCACTTTTTCTTCCTTTCTTTATCTTTCTGTGTGTATATGTGTGTGTATGCATGTGCATGCACGTACACATTTTCATTTAATAAGGAAGTTGTTCAATGTCATGTGGATTTTGTTTTCTCTAACAGTTACCACACTCCAGGGTAAATACCACATAATGTAAACAAATTAGAGGAGGTCTTATCTTAGCATTTAGTTCGTGGACACATATTCCCATGGAATAGGCAGATACTAGAACAGACATTTTCTCTAAATAGTACAATGTGCATTCACAGCTGTAAAATCAATACGCCATTTACTGAGAGTTAGCTTTATCTGTTGTGTGTGCTGTATTACAAATGACTTTATACAAATGTGATTGACCTCAACTTTCCAATTCATGAAAATTGTTCATTAAAATTATTTCTCATTCTTACTAAAGAATGTGCCTTCAATAAACAGCATAATCTTAAGATTTAGTTTAATAAACAATTTTCACAGAAATGTCTTTGTTTAGATTCTTGGGAATTCCATGCAGTCATCTATGCATTGAAGTTGAACATATGCTATGTTGTTCAAATGAATAATTATTGCTAAAAAATGTCATTGAAAGCTAATAGTTTCAAAATAATTTTTAATTGTTAGTTTTATTTTACAGGTATCAACTTGGCTGTACAACAGACTATTATTTTTAAATTTTTAAACTAGGAGTAAATGAATGCTCACCTGTAAGATATAAATAATTAAGTCATATTAAGTATTAGTTTTCCTAATCACATTTTTATTTTAAAAATATTATTGATGGCTTTTTTGCTTCTAAAAAAAAAAAGAAAATGTTTGTGTGTGTATCAACCATTACTTCCTCATGATTTGTTTTGCACTGTTCCTTCTAACCTTAGTCTACACACACCCATTTATGCATACATAAACCCTTATTCCCCATATACTTTGAAACTATGAGGTTTTAAAATATTTTCATATAAAATATACTTCACATGTCCAGAAGAACTTTTCTGTTTACATATCACATACTTTAATAAGTAAAACATTAACAGTACTATTGGATTACAATTCTTTTTTATTTTTTATTAAATTTTCATTTTTTAATGTTAGATTTAAGGGTTATATGTGAATGTTCGCTAGATGGGTATATTGCCTAATGGTGGGGATTTGGCTTTTAGTGTCCCTGTCACTCAAATATTGAACTTTGAATCCAACAGATAATCGTTCAACCTTTATCTCCTTCCTACCTCCCCACTTTTGAGCCTCCAATATCCCTTATACTACTCTGTATACTTTTGTGTACCCATAGCTAAGTCCTCAGTTACACGTGAGAACATGCAATATTTGATTTTCTGCTTCTGAGTTAGTACACTTTTGATAATGGCTTCCAGCTCCATTCATGTTGCTGCAAAGAACAGGAATTCATTATTTTTTGTGGCCACATATAGTATTCCATGGTGTTTATATAATACGTTTTCTTTTTCCAGTCATCTATTGATGAATACTAGGATTAGTTTCATGATTGCTGTGATGAATAGTGTTGCCATAAACATACGAGTGCAGGTGTGTTTTTTATATAATGATCTATTTTTCCTTTGGGTATATACCCAGCAGTGGGATTACTGGGTCGAATGGTAGCTCTATTTTTAGTTCCCTAAAATATCTCCATATTGTCTTCCATAGAAGTTGAACCAATCTACATTCCCACCAATGGTACACAAGCATCACCTTTTCTCCACATCCACACCAACATCTGTTATTTTTGGTGTTTAATAAAAGCCATTATGACTGGGTGTAAGATAATATATCAATGTGCTTTTAATTTGCATTTCTCTGGTAATTATTGATGTTGAGAATTTTTTCATGTGTTTCTTGGCCACTTGTATTTCTTCTTTTGAGAAATATCTGTTTTTGTCCTTAGACCAGTTTTAACGGAATTGTTTCTTGTTGAGTTCTTTGAGTTTCTTGTAGATAGTGGATATTAGTCCTTTGTCAGAGGCATAATTTGCAAACGTTGTCTCCCATTCTGCAGGTTTTCTATTTACTTTGTTGATTATTTCTATTGCTGTGAAGAAGATTTTTTGTTTAATCAACTCCCATTTGTCTATTTTTGCTTCTGTTGCATTTGTTTTTGGGGTCTCTGTCATAAAGTATTTGCCTAGGCTGATGTCCAGAAAAGTTTTTCTTTAGCTTTTCTTATACTAATAAGACTTTTACAATTTATATTATGTGCATTTGCAAGTCTTACCTTTAAGTCTTTAATCCATCTTAAGTTAAATTTTGTATATGGTGAGAGATAGAGGTCCAGTTCCATTCCTCTGCATACGGCTAGTCAATTATCCCAGCACCATTTATATAATAGGGTGTCTTTTCTCTGCTGTTTATTTTTGTCAGCTTTATTAAAAGTCAGTTGGTTGTAGGTATGTGGCCTTATTTCTGATTTCTCCGTTATGTTCTATTGATCTCTTTCTAAATTTTTATCAGCACCATGCTCTTTTGGTTTCTATAGCCTTGTAGTATAATTTGAAGTCCATAAGATGCCTCCAGAATTGTTCTTTTTGTTTAGGATTGCTTTGGATATTCAAAATTTTTTGGCTCTTTATGAACTTTAGAATTGCTTTTCCTAATTCTGTGAAAAATGACACTGAAACTTTATTATGAATTGTGTTAAATCTGTAGATTGCTTTAGGTCATGTGGTCATTTTGATGATATTGATTCTTCCAATCCATGAGTACAGGATGTTATTCCATTTTTTTCTGTCATCTATGATCTCCTTAACCAGTGTTCTATAGTTCTCTTTATAGAGATCTTTCACATCCTTGGTTAAAGGTATTCCTAGGTATTTGATATCTTTGTGGCTATTTCTTTTTCTTGAGTTTTTGATTTGGTTGTCAGCTTGAACATTATTGCTATATAGAAATGCTACAAATTTTGTGGTTGATTTTGTTTCCTGAAACTTGACTCAAGTTGTTTATCAAGTCAAGAAATCTTTTAGGGGAGTCCTTAGGGTTTTCTAGTTACAAAATTATGTCATCTGCAGAGATAATTTGACTTCTTATCCAATTTGGATGCCTTTTATTTGTTTTTTGTGCCTAAGTATTCTGGCTAGGACTTCCAGTACTGTGTTAAACAGGAGCTGTGAGAGCAGGCATCCTTTTTTGTTCAAGTTCTGGGAAATATTTTAAACTTTTTCCCATTCAGTATGATCGCCGTGGGTTTGTCATAGATGATGCTTATTATTTTGAGGTATGTTCCTTCAAAGTCAAGTGTGTTGACAGTTTTTATCATGAAAGGATGTCAAATTTATCAGAGGTTTTTCAGCATCTGTTAAGATTATTATATGGTTTTTGCTTTTACTCCTGTTTATGTGGTGAATCGCATTTATTTATTTGTGTATATTAAACCATCCTTGCCTCTCTGGAATAAAGTCCACTTAATCATGATGTATTAACTACTTGATGTCCTATTGAATTCAGTTTGCTAGTATTTTGTTGAGGATTTTTACATTTATGTTCATCATTGGCTTCTATTTTTGTTACTGTTGTTGTGTCCTTATCTTACTTTGGTATCCAGGGAATATTAGATTTGTAGAATGAGTTAAAGAGGTATTCCTCCTCTTCAATTTTTGGGAATGTTTTAAGTAAGATTTATACCTCCCCTTGTTTGTACATCTGGTAAAATTTGGCTGTCTGGTCCTAGGCTTTTTTTATTGGAATATTTGTAATTGCTAATTTGATTTCATTACTCATTATTGGTTTGTTCATGATTTCTAGTTCTTCTGTTTCAGTCTTGGGAAGTTTTATGTTTCCAGGAATGTATCCATTTCCTCTAGGTTTTCTCATTTGTGTGCATAGAGGTCTTTTTCTGAATTATCATTTAGTTGCATTTTGTTTTAGATTTACTACATATGTATGTATATATAAGAAACTTTTTATAAATGTGTCCACTAAAATTACTTGTCTCCACTTTTTTTTCATCCAGCAAGCATTAGGTATATGGGATTTATATATGTTGAAGCATATGGCTATATAGTTCACTCATTATTAATTCTGTATAGTATATTAGTATAAGAATAAACTATGTGTAATTTAACCATTTTCCTGTTGATAGGCATTTAGATTATTTATCCTCACTCTTGCTGTTGTATGACCGTTTGTATATTTGTCTGGTATACATAAGCAATGTATTTGCTATGCTATAACTCCATGGAAGTTAAATTGCTGCTTGTAGGATATGTGGATCCTCAAAGTTACATGATGATAGAAAACTATTTTCTAAAATAGTAGTACTAATTTTACTTCTACTAGCATAATGTAAGTTATTGTTGCTTTATAATCTTGCCAAAAACTATTTTCTAAAATAGTAGAACTAATTTTACTTCTGGTAGTATAATATAGGTTATTATTGCTTTATAATCTTGCCAATGCTGGGCATTGTCAGGCATAAGTAATTACTAACCTAGTATGATTAGAATGGAATTGTATCTACTTGTGGTTTTCATTTTCCTTTTAATTAATGAGGGTACATACTTTTCATGTGTTTAGTCATCATTCCAGTTTCTTACTCTATCAGATGTCTGTTCATGTATTTTGCCCATTCTTTTGTTGGTTTGGTTATCTTTTTCATACAATGCTAGCAGTCCTTTATGTGTTAAGAATATTAATATCTTATTAGTAAATATGTTGCAATTATCATGTAGTTTGAGACTTACACTTTTATTATCTTTATAGTAATTTTAGAAGAATACACATTATTAATACTATTGAATTTGTCCATTCTTTCCTCATTAAATTGTGCTTTGTATTTTTTTTTTTTTTTTTGAGAGAGAGTTTCACTCTTGTCACCCAGACCGGAGTGCAGTGTCATGACCTCAGCTCTCTGTAACCTCCACCTTCACCTCCAGGGTTTGAGCAGTTCTCCTGCCCCAGCCTCCCAAGTACCTGGGATTACAGGCATGTGCCACCACAGCCGGCTAATTTTTGTATTTTTAGTAGAGATGGGTTTTTGCCATGTTGGCCAGGCTGGTCCCAAACTACTGACCTCACATTATTCACCTGCCTTGGCCTCCCAAAGTTGTAGGATTACAGGCGTGAGCCACTGTGCCTGGCCTGTGTGTTTTAACCTTAATAAATCCTTTTTTTTTTTTTTTTTGTTTAACCAAGGAGGTAAAGGTATTTGCTTACCTTTTCTTTTAATAATATTAAAATTGTACTTTTCACATTTTAATTTTGTAATCTATCTGAAATTGTTTGTATGATATTTGGTAGGGATTATTTAATTTTTTTCCTATTGACCAATTTTGTTTACGCCATTGCTGAAATTACTAAACAATACATTTTTTCCCCAATGATCTGCCATTTCACTTCTGCTATATACATAAAGTTTCCATACATTCCTGGGTCTATTTTTTTTTGTTTTTCTGTTTTGTTTTATTGCTTCTCTATTGCTACATAAATCCCTATAACAATCCATATATCAATTATTATGGTTTTATAGTAAGTCTTGAGAGGTTATGGGGAATAGCATCTATCTTGTTTTGCTTCAGAAGTGTCTAGGTCATTCTAGACCCTCTGTTATTTCATATAAAGTTGTTTTAATTCCTTTGTTAATTGACAAAACTAATTTAAATTTTTTACTGAAATTGTATCAAACCTGTTCATTACAGAGAACTGATACCTTTAAATTACCGAGTCTCAATGAGTAAAATAATTTATCCAATTATTAAATATTTTTGGATTCTACTTTTATGTCTCAACTGAGATGTAACTAACATACAATTAACTACACATATGCAATTTGCAAGATGCAATTTGATAGATTTTGACATATTTATACATCATGAAAGTATTATCACAATCAAAATAATGAACATATCCATCACCCTCAAAAATTTCATCAGGGGTCTTTCTACCCCAACCTTCCATCTTTAAGAAGATTTATATTTGTTCCATATGCGGTAATTTAAAATGTTTTAGTATTTTTTTGGTTGGCTTTTATTAACACTATGCTTTTTACATAACAGTGTTTATCACCATCAATCATCATCATCATCAGAATGTTTGTTTAGATTTTACTTCCATATGTTTCTTTAGTTTTTATCCTTATTCTGTCTTTATCATAATTTTTCCTTGTATAATTATTTTTTTGTTTCATAATAAGATTTTACTGGTTATGTTGAAGATCAGTACATAGACGTTTCAATTTGCAAACAATTCTTAATATACATACCAAAAATCTAAAAAGCCATATGTTGTAATTATTTTTAAAACTTATTCCAGTGACTTTTCAGCTTAAAATTTGGAGGCAAATTTTCCTTAAGAAGCTATCAAGTATCAGTATCTTCACATGTTGATAAACTGTTACATTCATCTCAGCAATTCACAATTTAAGAGCATATATACTACATACTCAAATTTTCAATTTTCGCAGCACATTTAAAAAACTATTAGAAAAAAACAGGACTACCACGATCAAAGATGTTACAGAGTACACGCAATTCTGTTAGAGAGAGCCATGATCAAGGAGTGGTTTTCTTTAGGAAACAATTCTACCAAAAATCAGCAAGGAGCTAGAAGTAATTTAAAGTGTTCACGACCTTAAATGCAGGACTGTGACTCCATATTGCCATTTAGTATGGTATTGAACTTACCTCCCACCTATAGATGTTAAACTGGCAATTCAGATAGCCAAAGCCTCCCGTAATGTAATATCTCCCACATAATTTTCTGGTTATACAAAAAAATAAATAACCAATGAGTGATTTCACCTCCTAAAAAAAGCATTGATACAGGTGGATCACTTGAGGTCAAGAGTTCAAGACCACCCTGGCCAACATGGTGAAACCGTGTCTTTACTAAAAATACAAAAATTATCTGGGCGTGGTGGCGGGCGCCTGTAATCCCAGCTACTCAGGAGGCTGAGGCAAGAGAATCACTTGAACTTGGGAGGTGTAGTTTGCAGTGAGCCGAGATTGTGCCACTGCACTCTCGCCTGGGAAACAGAGCCTGACTCTGTCTCGAAAAAAAGAAAAAAAAAAAGAATGAGGTGAGAGTCCTTCCTTCTCAAAACTATTCCTATAGCTAATAAAAAACTTGTATTTACAAAATACCTGGTAAAAATTTCCTCTGGATTGTATAACAAGAGAGACAGGGACTGCTGATAAGATAGGGTAGATGATATTACGATATTAATCAGACTTGGCTTCTTTCTCTCCTGCTTTTACCAGAGACTGGACCCTCCTTGGTTTTAGTTTCTCTGTTTTTCTGCAGGTAAATCTTTAGTTTCTTGGTTAGTCACTTTGGCCTGTTTTCCCTTTATTCCTTTTCTGTTTGTCCTTTTTTTGTCTGAAGATGCATTTTCTTCCTGCTGCCTTTTTTTGTCTCCATTTTCACCTTTGCAGGAACAGGGTTAGCTGACAATCACCCCAAGCCCCTCTTGGCCTCTTCCTTCACCCCACCTCTGCTGAGCTAACCTTCCTTTTGGGCATCCCAGTGGCAGGAGGGCCGGGTCCCTAAGTTGGGCTGCCTGGCCACTCCCACTCCTCCCATGGATGGAGCTGCTCTAGAATTACTTTAATTCTTCCTTTAAGTACATTGTTTCAGAAATTTCTTTAGTAAAATAATATTAACTTATCCTAAAGATAATGTTATCCTTGTTTTTAAAGATAATTTTTTGAGTATTCAATTCTCATTTAATAGTTATTTGTTCCACCATTCTCAGCATATCATTTCACTGTGTTCTGATTTCCTTTGTTGCTGTGGAAAAGTCAACTTTCACTCCAATTGTTTTGCATTTAGACAACATGTATTCTTTCTTTTTTTATTTTTAGCTTAGTTGTCACTAGTAGTCTACAGTTTTACGCAGATGTGTCTAGATGTAGATATTTTTGAAAATTTATCCTCTTTGAGGTAGTGTGTTTACCGAATCTAACAGTTTCTGTCATTCAATAAATCCTTCAATATTCTCAGCTTTTGACTCTATGAATACTTCTTCTGTTTTTTTACCATTGTCTTCTAGAATGCCAATTAATTATATATCCTGTCTATTCCATAACTTTAAAAATATTTTTCACTTCTCTGACTTGTTGAACTTTTTAAATATTTTTCTGGTTTATTTTTCAATATCCTCCCTGGTTGTGTTTAATATACTATATCTTCTCATTATTATTATTAAATAATTATAATTTTTATATTATAATTATTGTACTTAATAGCTTCAAATATATATTCAATTTATCAAATTATTTTTAAATTATTAATATCTTTGATGAGTATAATCAAATTACTATTACTGGTACAGTTAACATTTTACCATCATTATATTTGATATATCTTATGTCATCCTATTTTATCTTCTTTTTATGTTTCCTGATATAACAACATTAATTTCTTTCAATTTTGAGAATATGTGATCCACTTTAAAATTTCTTATTTGCGTTCATATTGTTTTATTCATCATCAAGCATGGTCTCTTGGTCTTCGTTTTTGCTTACTAATAGGGGAGTTTGAAAGATAAAGAAGCATTTATGTAATAACTCCATTAGTCTGTTTTGTAATACTACTTCTTGGATTCTATTTTAATTCATTATAGTATTCACCCTATCATATCACTGTCATTTAGAAAACCCTTTTCTATGCTTTACAATATTATTTTCTATCTGTTTAATTCAGCCACTAGTGCCACTGGGCAATGCCATTTGCCTAACACCAAACTGGGCTAGGTAGGTGACTTCACGGTCACCACCTGGTTTGCATTAATGTTCAAGATAAATTCCATAACACATCACAACACAGGTTGAGGAAGAGGCTTCATGAAGGATACTTATAAAGCAATATTCATGAAGAAGACAAGACGGAGGTTTCCAAATCTATCTTTACCCACTTGAGAAGATAAACTGGGACCACAGGCCTTTGCTGGAGATGCCATGCATATGCATTCTGCAAGAGCAACCTGGATCCCCATCTAACTGTATACTTTTTAATATTATAAATATGAGAAAGTAGTCTTGTCAATGAATGGATGAAGAGAGTACTAGGGTACCAAGTCGTCTGAGTTCATATATCATTTCTTCAAAGAGCTTGTTTGGAAATGCCAGCTGCCCCATGCTAGGAATGTGATAGGCCCTCACTACAGAGAAAGGAAGGCACTGATCTCTCAGAGGATTGTTGTGAATATTAAATAAGATAGAGAATTCAAACATGCCTAGTTCATGATAGGTATTGGCAAACATTAGTTCGCATTTCCCAATAAGGTATATATATGTGTTATAAATATATGCACACGTTTAGGATGTGAAATTCTGCCATTTATCACTAAAAAGAGCAATATATTAATTGTGAAGACACTTTAGAAATTTTGACTCTCATTTAGAAAATATCTATCAACTTAACATAATACAGCTCTTTACATTTTACATGCTTTAAAGAGCTTTATATAAGCCATCCCATTTGATATTCACCATGACCATCTAACGGAGTGCTGGTATTGTTTCCATTATACACAAATGAAAAATAAAGGTTAAGGAAGCAATGTAGTACCAAGCAAAGTGAGCAAGGGAGAAGCCATATACAGAGTCCCCAGATTAAGGAAATGAAGGAAGAATTAATTCCATGTTTAGCACTTGGATGAAACTGATTGGCAGTTATGAAATTGGGAATGACTGTCACCTGTAGGTTATGACTGATAGGACATGCTTTCTCGCTGTTTACTTGTCCCAAAGTCTGATGAAATTTCTTGTTATTTCTCTAAATTCTTGCCAAATATCTAGAAAAATATGTGCCATATCCCACATAAGAAGCCAGATTGCCATATTAAAGTCTCTGTAAACTGTTTATTGTCTTGGAATTAAAGAAATATACATCAAAACTATCCACTTTTTGTCATACTCTAGTTAAATGCCACACTATAAAACTGAACAGAGAGTGGATATTTTATAAGAATTCACTCCTCAAGAGATTCCCAGCTTTAACCTTACATTAAGTGACACCACGAGAAGGCTACATGTCTGGTTCACATCATCTACTCCACTTAGAACCCCCTGCCAAAATTAGCTTAAATAACTTTATTTTCCACCATACCCTTGTTTTTACTATGACCCGGTGATTTAAGAACCAGTCATTCAAGGAAGGCCTTCATCTTTCTCATAAAACTGTCACCTAGGACATTGCTCATTACTTTGCTTACTGCTGTCATTTAACAGCTCTCATGGCCAATACTTCTCAGGCTCCAAGCCAGAAAAAGATAGTTTTTTTCTGATAAACAGGTCTTCCTCCTTTGGTTGCACAATTAAAACAATGTGTAATGGGAAAAAATATATTGACGTGTTCGTTAATACCGATATGGGTTCATCCCAGCTCTACATGATCTTAACTAAATTACTAACATTTTGTAAGCCTCGGGTTTCTCCTCTGTAAAATGCAAATTATGAACCCTAAATTGCAGGAATATTCTGAGAAACAAACACTGCAATGGGCTAACTGAAGAGTTTTGCAATAATTGCTAGCTTTCTTAAGTCTCCGCCATGTGTCAGAAACCATGAGTTCCCTTGTACGTATTATCTTTAAACTTCTCAGGAACACAAAATAATTTCACTATCTCTATTTTATAGATGACTAAATTCAGGTTCAGAGAATAAAAGTAACCTGTCTGAATTCACACAGCTAGTTGGTAACTGAGCTAGAATTTAAAATCAGGATTTACTAACTCTGTAATTGGTCACTTAGTATTTCCCTGGACCTTTCTGCGTTATTTTTTCCTTTATCCTGTCTGCTACAAAATTTGTAGCTAAGTTATATGGTAAGATACTAATACTTCACTAAATTTTAAAAATTATGCTTCTATCTCTCCCCACTCTCCTGTCATACCTTGTTTCTCTTTGGTAACTATGATCATGGGGAAGGCTTTCGGAAAAACAATATATCATTGTGCTTAAAAAGTTCGGAGTATGAAGTGAGACACACTTGGGTTTGAGTCCTGGCTCCATTCTATTTTATTTGTGTAGACAAGGTATTTCAGTTCTGAAATCTCAATTTCTCATATGAAAACATCTGCTTCATAGATTAGGGTAAATATGATAATGTATGTAAAGGACCAGCATGGTGGCTAGCACATCATACACATTAAATGAATATCAGCAAGTATTATTATTATTTTATTATGTCAGATGTCCTTGGCCTCTTTCCCTTGTGCTATTACAATAAGCCACTTAAAATGTAATCTGGAAATAAATAAGACAATTTTTAAATGACCTAAATTGAATAGTAATAAAATGAGTCGTTTGGTTTGGAAATGGTTTAATTGAAGGGATTTGAGATGTAGCAAAAGCACTGGAAATCTCTCCTGGGAACTAAAAGACTCCACAGTTGATTAATTGCTTAAAATGGCAGATTGAAAAGGAAGTAAGGAAAAACAAACTTTCCCAAATGTACTGTCTGGGCAAATGAATAGCACTCTTAAATAGTAGCTGCCTTAGAGGCATTGCAATCCGCCCAGAAAGGTCTTGTAGCTCTGGTGGTGCAAGACTCAACCCAAAAGCACCCACTTGGTTTCAAATGTTTGGGGTTCAGTAACGATCACATTCTTTTAATGGGTGCTCATTCCTGTCTTGTGAGGAATGTTTAGGCATTAGGATTTATCTCCAAGTGATTCATGCCTATTTCATGCCGGCAGCTAGAACAAAATGCAACATAAGAAGCCAGGCTAGCAGTCAAGAGGTCTGGGCTCCAATTTCATTTTTCCCTAATCAGCAATGTGACCAAGTCAGGCCTCCAGTCTTAAATGAAGGTCATATCTCATAGGGTTTTATGGGGATCAAATTAGGTAATGAATGTGCTACTATATCTAGTTGATCAATAAGATTAACATTGATTATTTCCCCCATGGAATTTGGAAATTGTTATTGGCAAAGGACATAAGGTGTCAAATATTTTACATCTCCACATAAAATTAGACCATGTGATGCATATTTAACATATTCTCACATTAAAGGAAAGGCAATATTTGTTACAATCCAAACAAATCAACAACAAAACAAACATATGATATGACCAGGGTTCTTGTATTGAAAGCTACCAAAAGAACTTTATCTGAAATCGTCCCACATCGATGTAGGCTTTTTGAATATGCGGGGCGTTATGTCAGGGGACACAATATGTTATAAGAAGAACTTGGTAAATGTTCTTGAATTTTCAGTTTTACTCAAATATTTAAGTGGAAACATTTCAGTATTAAAACTAGCAAATATATGTTATGAAGTAGAAATCTATATTTGCAGGGATTTTTGAGAGATAACATGAACCTGCAAAGAGATTGTGATGAATGGCTTTTCTTTGCTACAAAGTTACCCTGGGGTTCTTGATTCACTTGCCTCTACTCTGAGAGCTATTTTTATAAAGTCATTGTAATTGTGGCATTGGGAACAAGGATCAGATTTGGATTCAGCTGGCCAGGCTCAAGTCTTGGCTTTACCACTTGCTACTTTTGACTTCAGGTAAATGACATAACCTCTCTGTGCCTATCGTTTCATGTGTAAAGTCAGGATAATACTACCTGTGCCATAGACTAGTTGTGAAGATTTAATTAAATTATGGGAAAATAGCACGTGTCACAAGGCTTGCTACACATCAAAATATAAAAGTTTGTTAAATATTATCTTCATTGTCATTATTGTCAGGGAGATAAAGGTCTGAGTTGAAATTCCAGAACACTTATTTTATTTTTCCTTCCTATATTCATGAAATAATAGACCAAAGTTTTCTACTAACTAGGAATGATATGGTCTCAGGTAGAAATGAGTGGCCCGTCCATAAGGTTTAGTTGAAGAGTTCAATGAAGAGGCTATTTTGAGACAGGTGTTCAGAGTTAAAGGGGCCACGGAGGGGGGAGGTGCAAAGTAGCAGCCCAGGATAGCAGCCATGGGTAGCCATTGCCACCCTCAGGCCTGTGACGGCTGACTCAAGGCCTCAGCTAGACTGCATTCAGGGACACTGCAATAGCTGGTAGAGCATTATTTATTCTCAGCCCTTCAGACAACACACAGCCCATTCCTTTCCTTTTCTGTTAAAAAAGGGAAACCCAGGTGGTTTTGCTTTTGATTTTAATGTTTGGGCTGCCCCAGGTGTATCTGTGAGAGTATTTATCGGAAGAGATTGGCCTGTGAGCCCGTGAACTGAGTGGTGAAGCTCCACCCTCAACACGGGCAGGCACCCTTAATCAGCTGGGGGCCTGGAGGAAACAAAACGGCAAAGGAAGGGCAAATTGTTTCTCTCTCTCTTTTGGAGCCAGGGTGTTCTTCTGCCCTTGAATGTTAGAAAGCTAGGTTCTCCAGCTTTTGGACTCTTGATTTGCACCAGAGTTATCCCCCTAAACCTTGACGACTCCAGGTTCTCAGGCGTTTGGCCTCGAAATGAGAGTTATGCCATCAGCTTATTTATTTGTAACGGCTTACAACTTGGACCGTGCACCACCATCAGCTTTCCAGATTCTCCAGTTCAGAAGGCTGTTTGTGGGACTTCTCAGCTTCCATAATCATGTGAGCCAATTTTCCTGATAAATCTCTCTCACATCTCTCTCTCTCTCTCTTCCTTCCTTCTCCCTCCCCCGCCGTGTGTGTATATATATATGTATATATATACACACACACACACTAACACACACACACCCCAGGTATCTAGCAGTGCTTTGCCCATGGTAGACAATCAGTATTTGTTTACCTAATAAATACACTAATTTATTAATGTCGCATACATCCTGCCTCTCCTATATACTCAGGCAGAACACAATGAATTCCATGTCTCTGCAATTATAAAACCTCAGAATCTTGGAAGCTCTTACATGTAATTTGCTTTCTAAACCAGTTCTGTTCTTGATGTATCTTCGGAGGTAGAATGGAAGGGTGGTAAAAGAATTTATGAAGGTGAGGAGTTAGTATTGTTTTCTCCAGGATAATCTGCTAAAAGTAAGCGAAGTAACCATATGTGTTTGGTTGGCGGTTATGACCGTTGACATAATGACTGTACTTCTTTCTGCAATACAGTTGAATATTAGGCTCCTTGGCAGGCAAACCTACTGTGTTTGCCTTTCTAGTTTATGCTGGAAAAATTTAACTTTCTAGTTGATGTTTGAAAAGTCTTTGGTTTTACGTAACAGGTGTGGCTCCCAAAAGTGTCTATTGTGATTGTGTTAATCACTTTCAAATACAATGAAGGAATTCAGCATTTTAAAAAAATTAAAAATACACTAACCTGAAGGTCTCTAAATTAGTTCTAAGCACTAGAAAAACCTCCAGAGTCTCAATAACAAATATCGTCACCCTTTCTGACAGTGTGCTTATGTTTCTTCTAACTCTTAGAAGAACCCAATAAAGAATATGTTACCCATTTGCATTACTGACACAGAGACTATATATAGAGAGATACCTCCTACCACTTCTGTCTTTCTGGAGAACACTGAGTAAAACAGTCCTGAAGGGGCAGAGAGAGGAAAGGATATTCCAAGAATCATATTACCAGTGATCTCCATAGCGGTAGAAGAAGGCCACCCAATAAAAACCGACCAGAGAAGCAGCAGGGGTGGGAAAAAAAGTGCTTTGACATGTCCTCCTCCAATCCTATGACCTGTAACTGCTTCAGTAAGAAGCAGTTACAGGTCATAACTGCTGAACCTGATAGGCCAACAGGAGAAAGAAGATGAAAAGAACCTGGGAATATAGCTGGTGGAGATCAGCCTCCCAGGACACAGTAGAGAAAGATAAGCAGAACCGAAGGAGAAGAACCGACACAAATGAATATCACAAAGCGACCCATCACTGGACATGAAACGGTACTGATTTAAAGAGCAAAACTTAATTAAATTGAATCCATTTCAACTACTTACTAATTAGGTAAGATTAGATAATTTAATTAGACACTATGAATCTGTTTCATCAATGAAAATGGATGATAATGCATTTCTCATTGGGTTCTCTTAAGAGTTGGGAGAAATGTGTGTAACTAAGTACAATATCAGAAATAGAAAGATTTGATTAACATTGACTATGATGATGCTATTTGTTACTGAGGCTCTGGATGCTTTTCCAGTGTGGCAGCTGATCTAAAGAGCCCTTTAAATTAATGTATTCATTAGGTAATCAAATGCTGAACATCTACCATGGGCAAAGTGCTGCTAGGTTGCTAGGTATCTTGGATGTAACAGCGTTCTCAAGCAACCTGGACTTCAACAGAAGTTTATAGTCTAGTAGAGTTACTCATACAAATACGTATTTTATTTTATTGTTTGAGACAGAGTCTCACTCTGTCACCAGGGAGGAGTGTAATGGCAGGATCTTGGCTCACTGCAACCACCACCTTCCGGGTTCAAGCCGTTCTCCTTCCTCAGCATCCTGAGTAGCCGGGACTACAGGCACATGCTATCATGCCTGGCTTTTTGTATTTTTAGTAAAGATGAAGTTTCACCATGAGGGCCAGGCTGTTCTCAAACTCCTGACCTCAAATGATCTACCTGCCTTGGCCTCCCAAAGTGCCGGGATTACAGGTGTGAGCCACCACACCCGGCGACAAATTCATCTTTTAAATTGTGAAACATACCATAAAAAATCATGTTACGATTTTTTGGTTTTAATATACTGAAGCATATCAAAAGGGCTCTAACTGAGATAGGATGATCAGAAAAGGCCTCAGGAGGGACAATTGAGACCAAACACTGCAGAATGGTGAATATGACAGGTTCGGTTGGGTAGGAAGAAGGCTGGGACTGGGGAGAGTTGAATGGAAAAACATCTGTACAAAGGTCCTGAGGTTAGAATGACTGGAATGAGTTAGGTTTTTGTGAGCAACTGAATGGAGCCCCACATGAGCACAGCGTAAGCAGCAAAGGTGTGTGTGTTGGGTCGGGGAGGGGGAGTAAAGGAAGAGATAAGGTAGGAGGTAGGTGAGGACCCTGTCATGCAGTGCTGTACCGTAAGATCCTGACGAGTTCGAAATTTGGTCTAAATGAAGAGAGAAACCAATGAAGCATTTCATGCAGGGAAGTAGTAGGGTCTCATTTATGTTTTCAGAGGCTTACCCTGGCTTCCTAGTGCAGAACAGGTTGGAAAGGGGCAAAAATAAATGTGGACACAAATTAGGAAGCTGTATAAATGGACAAGGCCAGAGGTGATGGTGCTTTGACCACGTCAGTGGTGATGAAGTTGTCTTACATCTACATCAGTAACAAATTTGATAAACTAGAAGAAAACCTATTGTCTAAAAAGATGGTAACATAAACTATAATACAGGGATGTTGTAAAGATTGAATAAGATGTGTAAAAACATAGGCCAAAGCCGCAGCTATATACTAAGTATTAAAAAAAATTCCTCCCTGTTTTTACATATTCCAGACTGTTGGTTTCTTGAGGATATTTATGTTATTCTTGTTTGAATCTACCAGGCTTCTAGTATTGTGCTTTTTGAATGACTGCATATCACATGACTGCAGAATACTAAATCTTTTGGAAACAGCATTCTAAGTCAGGAGGGAAAAAGCCCAGCAAATACGTTTCACTTCTAAATTCTTGATTTGAATTTCTTCTGTTTCCTCTTTGAACTTAGATACCATAATTCTAAGGGCTCCTTAGTGGCTGTTTTGTGGAATGCTAAAGGCCATCTGAAATTTAATTTTGTTGTTGCTATGAAACATCATTCTGCACTTGCAGAATTATCCTTTAAGGCCTACAAAGTGCTTTTCAAATGAAGATGTAGCCCGGTGATGAATTAGAAGAAGAAATGAAGGAACTGAATGATTTATATGTCTATGTGCAGTAGGCGAGTGAATTGGCAAGATGCAAAAGGATGAAATAGCAGAGTTTCCACCCCATTGTACCATCATTTTGTATTGTAAAAATTAACTTTTTTTCAGAATGTCTTGGAATCATGTCAGTTAAAACAAAATGCAGCTGGATCCATTTGCTTTACTTTCTTCACAAGAGTATAAGGAAGCTATGAATCTGGGAATCTAATACCCCATGGTGTCCTTTCACAAGGCATTGCCTATTGCATTGGGTATTTTTTTTTGTTTTTAATGAGGATGTTGGATCTACTCTGTAAATTACTTCATCAAATTGTGCGTTTAAAAGCAACTGATAATCCTGAAAAAGCGTTTTCATAAGCAACACATCTTAATAATTACTAAAGTATCTGATAAGGAAATAATAAATCCCATGGTAAATCAGACCAATAACAAGTCAGAACAAAACTATTTCTAAGAAGGAAGTGAAAGAGTTTCTCTGGGTATCATACAGTGGCATTACTCATTGTATTGTGGCGTGACACTAAAGACAATATCTTAGGTCAAATTTTGGATATAATCAGGACTCTTTCTGAAAAAAATAATTGTCCATAAACCACATACATGGTTTAGGTATGAACCCTGAGTAGAACAAATGGAAGATTATATGCTTTTTTAGGATGTACTATCTGTACACTAGGTGAATAGAAAATGCTTCAGTATTAGTGCACCCTTTTATAATAAGTCACTGTAAAAATTATAGTGTCCATGGGTCAGTTTATTATTGTAAGCACTAAACAAAAGACTGGAGAACAATCTTTGGCCGAGGTTAGGATCAAAGGCAGCACAGAGTGTACAAGGTGCGATTGCAGCATTTGTCCATTCCATGACTCTTTTTATACAACATAAATCAACCAACCAGTAAGGATTTATTTGGTGTCAGCATCATGTTTATTCCCATTTTAAGTGCATTGAAGTTGATAGAGAAAAAAATGACTGAAAATAATAGTTGGTTCATGATATTCATTCACTGAATTTGCTGAATGTATGAACGAAATATTTTATTGCCTTTCTGGGAAATTGTTATGCGTTTTCAAAAATCTTAGTTTAGATTTGTCTTCTGCCACTACCATCCACTACAAACCCTGGATGTTCGAAATCTGCTTTCCTATGTGGCTCTACTAACACATTTACTTTTTAAATGAATCTTTGTACATGTCATATTTTATCTCAGTTAACCATGTACATACCTGTGTTACAAGAAATGATGTCTCATTCATTTTTATATCAGTGCAAATACAATAGTTGGAACATATTAGATGCTTCATAAAATTATTAATTCATTTATAAATTCATATGCTTATGTATTAGATGAGAACCTATTATATATGAGTCCCTATGCTAGGTCTTGAAAAGGTACCTGTCACAGTCTCCAAAACTCTATAGCTACTTTAGATAGTTTACTCCCACTAACGCACTGATCAACATAAGATGCAACTATTCTGTCAAACTATTAAGAAAAAGATAAGCGAAACATTTACAACTGGTAGTTATTCGAGACAGAAATGTGAATCCTGAAGCCAAATGATAAATTTTTAAATGTATTCTTTGCTTTTGATAGCATTAAAATCTCAATTATTATTCAGATATTCTGCTAGGTCTACATGCACAGTTAACTAGCCAACTAATCATGATCAAATGAGTCGTTTTTTTGGTTGTTTTATCTTGGAACTTCACGAGGAGGGCCATAATGTTGATTGAAACTCAGTTTTCAATATAGTATATTGTCTTCTGTACTGGGAGGCAGTATGCAAAGTGTTAGTTGCAAAGACACTGTTCTTAGCCTTCCTGGGTTTAACCTTAACAATACCCATATGACCTAGAATGAAGTACCAGGCCTCGTTATTTTTATTATTATTTTTTTGAGACAGAGTCCCACTCTGTCTCCCAGGCTAGAGTGCCGTGGTGCAATCTCAGCAGCTCACTGCAACTTCCCTCTCCCAGGTTCAAGTGACTCTCGGGCCTCAGCCTGCGGAATAGCTGGGACTACAGGCGTGCGCTACTATGCCCCGTAATTTTGTTTGTTTGTTTGTTTGTTTTTTTAATAAAGATGAGGTTTCACTCTGTTGGCCAAGCTGGTCTTGAACCGCTGACCTCAAGTGATTCACCCACCTTGGCCTCCCAAAGTGCTGGAATTATAGGTGTGAGCCACTGTGCCCAGCCACCTCGTTACGTTTTAACATTTTTTCATATTAGGTAAAGATATCCATGGTACTTACTTCACAGACCTGGTGTAAAGAAAAAAATAACACATGGAATGTACCTAGAAAAGTGATCAGCACATACTAGATACTCAATAAACTTTAGCTACCATTATTAGCCATATATTTTTACATTTATTTTTATAAAAAATATAGATTCTGATATTCCTAGAGTTCCTCCTGATGACAGCTAGACAGTTCTTGGTTTATCAGTCATACCAAGACACTTTTTTAACTAACATTTTTATTTCAAGATACATTTAAATTCACAAGAAGTCGGAAGAAATCATACAGAGTGATAATCCATATCCCTTATCTATTTTCCCCAGTAGTAACATCTTGTAAAATCATAGTACGATATCACAATCATGGCATTGATTACAGTTACGATGCAGTTCCATCATTACAAAGGACCCTCATGTTGTCACTCTTACCCACTCTGACTCCATCTCTCTATTCCTGATTCCTGTCACCCACTAATTGTTCCCCATTTCTATAATTTAACTCTTTCAGCACCGTGTGTTTAAAAAGGTGTCCTTTCTTCATTGAAGTGCTTATACAGCTTTGTCAAAATACAATTGTGCATATTTTGGTGGGTCTGTTTCTGGTTTCTCTAGTACGCTATGTTGACCTATGTATTTATCCCTCCTCCTTAACCACATTGTCTTAATATCTGTAGCTATATATTAGGTCTGAATACCAGGTAGAATTATTTCTCTCACTTCATTCTTCTTTTTTGAGATGCTTTTAGCTATTGTGGGGCCTGTTCCTTTCCATATGAATTTTATGATAAGTTAACTATGTCTACAAGAAAACATACTGATATCTTGATAAGAGTCATATTAATTTTTTATTTATTTATTTATTTATTTTTTTTTTGAAAGAAAGAAAAAGAGGAAAGAAAGTGAGAGTGAAAGAAAGAAAGAAAAAGAATGTATGAGAGAAAGAAAGAGGAAGAAAAAGAGGGAGAGAGAACAGGATTCTTGTTCTACTGCCCAGGCTAGAATGCA
>CAUYLG010025900.1:0-19021 GCA_963573385.1 Cacajao melanocephalus | reverse complement strand
GATTTATCCACCTGTCGTCTTTGTAATTGCCGACTTTCAGATTGGGTCTGAGTGGACGTCCGGCTTGTTGGTGATGAAGTTTTTTCTGTTAGTTTTCCTTTGGCGGACGCCCCTTCCCCACAGAGCTTGGTCTTCCCGGGTTCGGCTGTGCTTACTGTGAAACTCTCAGTCCTGAGTGCTTCCAATTGCTGTCTCCTTGTGGGGATGGGACTGGCTGAGTCTGACTCAAAGGGCACCCAGTCACGTATACTCCGCGCTGAGAAGCACTGCGCCACACCGGGGCGCAGGCAAAACAGCTGCGCCGGCCAAAAGAGTAGCGCTGGTGACACATGTGGCTCCTCCGCAGGGAATCTCCCAGTTTGTGGTCCACAGAAATTTGTCTGAAATTGTGGCGTCCACTCGCTTTCTGTGCTTTCACTGGTACCTAAAATCCTGAGCTGTTGTTAATCGGCCATCTTGGATCTCTCTGCCCAGTGATGAAGTTTTTTCTGTTTCTTAGTTTTCCTTTGGCGGACACCCCTTCCCTGCAGAGCTGGCCCTTCCCGGTTCAGCTGTGCTTACTGTGAAACTCTCAGTCCTCAGCGCTTCCAATTGCTGTTCTCCTTGTGGGGATGGGACGAGCCCAGCCGGACTCAAAGGGCACCCCATCCCGTATACTCCGCACTGAGAAGCGCCGTGCCGGGCTGCCGGCAAAATAGCCGCACCGGCCAAAAAAGTCGTGCTGGCGACCTGTGTGGCTCCTCCGCCGGGAATCTCCCAGTCTGTGGGCAACAAAAATTCGTCCGAAAGTGCGGCGTCCACTCGCTCTCTGTGCTTTCACTGGGAGCTACAATCCTGAGCTGTTGTTAATCGGCCATCTTGGATCTCTCCGCATGTGTATTTCTTTAAAGTAAGTATGTAGAAGTGGAGTTATAGGGTCAAAGGGTATGGACATTTAATATCCTTGATACTTTGATGCCACACTTTTCTCTTGGAAGGGTTATCAACCTATACTTCCACCAAACTGTGTCTTTTGCCAACTTTTCTAAAGAGAGCTTAACAAAAACCCATATGTATTAGTTCTATTACTGCATAACAAATGACCTCATGTGTAGTGGCTTTAAACGACAGAAATTTATCATCTCAGCTTCTGTAGAACAGAAATCTGGCATGATGTGGCTGTATTCTTTGCTCGAGGCTAAAATCAAGGTGTCAGCTAAGGTTGCAGTTCTCACTTGGGGCTGGCATCTTCTTCCAGGCTCACTTGTTGTTGTCAGGGTTCATTTCCTTCTCCTACTTTCTATTCATTAAGTTATGTTCTTTTTCTGTGCATTAGGAAAAGGCACAATTTTATTCTATTCACTTTTAGTAGTTGAATACCTATGTTCTGCAGGTGTGACATTTGAGAACCACTGAACTAGATTAATTTTAAGAGCCTTCTAGGTATCATATTTCCAATTCATTAGCGATGTGACCATATTTTTGCAATAGAAACCCAACCTTAATTGAATTGGTGGTCCTTCAGGGGGACTCTTACAATTAACAATGTCAAAGAGACATTTTTTTTTTTTAATGGAGAGTTAACATTTCTTTTGCTTGTTACTGCATGTTGAAATACTTTTTAAAATTGTCAAGTGCTCCATAAACGTTAGCTCTTATTATTATTGGCATGTATATTTTGGGGGAGCGGTGCGTAGTCTCACTGTCATCTTCTGTCAGAATTGGGCCTGTCTCTGGAATTAGAAATGTCAACAGTAGAGATACGAATAATGCTAACAACCTCTCACAAGTATGTTCTGTGGAACTCTAGCCCTGCAAAGTATTTTCCCTTTTTTTTTTTTTTGAGACAGAGTCTCACTCTGTCATCCAGGCTGGAGTACAGTGGTGCGATCTCAGCTCACTGCAACCTCTGCCTCCCAGGTTCAAGCGATTATCCTGCCTCAGCCTCCTGAGTAGCTGGAATTACAGTCACGTGCCACCATGCCCAGCTAATTTTTGTATATATATATATTTTTAGTAGGGTGTTGGTGAGGCTGGCCTTGAACTCCTGACCTCGTGATCCACCTGCCTCAGACTCCCAAAGTGCTGGGATTATAGGTGTGAGACACCGTGCCTGGCCCTGCAAAGTATTTTCTTGATCTAAGCATTCCATGATAATCAGGTTTGGGAAACATTACCTTTCATATTCGTATTCCTTCCACACCCCTCTGGAAAGTCATAGGCATATGAAAAGTTCTTCAGTAAAAAAATTGTTTCAATAATTCAAGGACATGTGAAGAAGTATTAAAAAAATAATAAAAATAAAATTATTTCAATTAGTAGAGCAAGTTTTCCCTGACCATGGAATGAGCATGCTGTGGGCAGTACTGATTTATGCATCTCCCTCCTTTCATTGATCACGTTAAGCAAAGTTGAGTGAGTATCTAAATGCTGAGTGATGATTAAGAGCTCAAAGTCCTGAGTTCTGGTGACCTAGAGCAAATCACCTAACCTAGGATGCTAGTTTCCCCTTGTTAAAATAATGATGGGGAATTAATTGCATATTTTAAAGCCTCAGTTCTAACATTATGGAATTCTATCATTTACTTTATTATAAAAGTATAAAGAAAAGAAAAAATTTCTCATAAACACAACCTTGCCAAAAATAAAATAATAACAAAACCATAGCAAAACCAAAAAATAAAAATTATCTGCTGGACCTCTCAGGAACAATTGTATCATGAGAATCTTTACTCATTAATTTTTGTATAGTCACATAGCATCAACACATGTACCTGTGGGCATATAGTTTATGATGATCTGTCTAAATGACAAAGTTAGGTATATGTTTCTATATGTCAGACCCACAAAGTTGGTGGTAATATGCAAGGAAAAGGGAGAAGAGGAGTTTGACTAGATAGACACAGTCATGATGGAGACGGAGAAAACTAGACATGTGGAAAGGAATGAGTTGAGAGCCTAGAATGACATGGGGCTAATAGGCAGCCCTTGTTCATTCATGAAGCTAGGAATAACCCTATGAAAGGTATGATTTAGATCAGTTGCTTAGGCTATAGTGCACAGATGGATCAGAAGAAAGAATTGCCGCAAAAACTGGGACTGAGGCCTTGACAACAACATGGTGGGCAGAGATGGGACAGTGCCAGGTCGATGTCTAGAGAAATGTAGAGGAAGGGTTATTGGAACAGGACGACTCGTGAGGTCTGATTGCTGAGGGAGAGGAAGAACCAGTGGGAACTCCAGGGTGGAGATCTTAGAGGAGGAACATGGTACAATTGATGATATGGTGGTGGGGTGGGGGGTGGGTGGGAGTGGGTGGGCGGAGCGGGGCGGGTGTGCAGAAATAGTGATTTAGAGGTAAAGTGACAATTTTACCTCTGAATTTTACTAGATGCATTAAGATCTCGAGGGGCAGTGAGGCAGACAAATGGAGCTGGCCAGGCAAGCATGTGGTAAGTGGGACTGAGAAATTCCTGGTTGCTTTGCGTATCAGAAATATGTGTGTTTTGTGTTAATCGTATTTACTTATGCACTACTGTACTGCGAAGGTACCTTTGTACTCCATTTAACATCACTTCTACCTTCTTTGAGGGTAAATTTATTAGTGTTTCAAAACATCTGACATTTATACTGCTTTTCTAGCTCCATTCTATTTATCTTTTAGTGAATGTGGTGAATGGTTCCTGTTTCAACTCAAGCACTTAATGTTCACTTCTTGCTTGCTCCTTGGTGGCTTCTGTTTGTTAGTTTCTATTGTGGCTTTTGACGAAAGTACCTGGGTTTGATTAAATTTGGTACACTCTTCAGTTATGTCAAATTTTAGTGGAAGTGTTATTTGTTTGCTGCCTTAAAAAAGCAGCAAAAAACAATATCCACATAGACAAGTCTTTAATTTTCATGATTATGATGGCATGTGGTATGTAGGTCAGGATTGGGTGATATGAGAGGTAGTGTGGCTTTTAATTAAGGCTTGCTCCATGCTGGTCTTGGTCAACTTATTTTTTGTCTAAGCCTCACTCTTTAAGCTGTATAATGAAGATACTCATGCTACTTATTTCATTATGTGTTCTAAGACTTCAGTGAGGTGATGTGTGGATACTGTGCTAAAGGCACACAGTTCTTGGTACCAAATAAGTATTCAATACATTGGGATTACTATTTTTATTATTATTGGAAATGGAATTATGTGAGGCCTAGGACTGACAGAACCAGTTAGAAATTTTAATTATAGAGAAAAGAGTAAAGATATAAAAAAATAAAAGAATGTGGGAAACAAGATTAGCCTGCTCTAAATGTCTGTTTCTTAGTTTTGTGAGCTTGGCAAGACCTTACTTCCCTGTTCCTTGAATGAGTACTCTTGTGGCTTGCCTTAAGAGAAAATTGCAAAGATTAGTGAATTTATACTGAACTCCTGGACTCTCTGATTGCAAAGTAGAAAATATTTTTTGCAGCTGTGATACATTAACGTTAGCATGAACCCAGGCACAATGACTGGACTTAGATATTTTTTCTGCCCTTATTTAACTTTTTTTTTTTTTTTTTTTGAGGCAGTCTTGCTCTGTCACTCAGCCTAGAGTGCGGTGGCGTGAACAAGGCTCACTGCAGCCTCAACCTCCCAGGCTCAAGCGGTCCTCTTACCTCATCCTCCCAATCCTCCCAAGTAGCTGGTACTACAGGCGCATGTCACCACACCCGGCTAATTTTTGTATTTTTTGTACAGATGGGGTTTTGCCATGTTGCCCAGGCTGGTCCTGAACTCCTGGGCACAAGTGATCTGCCCACCTCTGCCTCTGAAAAATGCTGGGATTACAGGTGTGAGCCATCACGCCCAGCCTGCCCTTATTTAACTTATGAAACCCTTCAGCATTCTTAGTCTCTCTACTGAGACTAAAGAAATGGCAGAGAACTTGTCTCCTAGGGGTTCAGCGAGGAGGAAACTGGGACAAGAGCACTGGATGCTCAGCATGTCAGGTTTGAAGCAAAACTTGCTTTTTTGTTTTATTTTGTTTCTTCCTGATCAGAATGAGCTTTCCACAAAACTTCCTTCTCACTGAGACAAAGCTCAAGAAACCAATTGTGTAAGAAGATAATCAGATGGTACTGCAAATGAAACTCTTCTATTGGAGATCTAAAGATTAGCTTAAGCAGGTGATCAGATGACAGTTCTCCAGGAAGCCATGGACATGGAAAAGACAATAGCAAACCCATACCATGAATCTGTGGATGGGGACTGAAGTGTACTAAGGGCCAGGCCCTTAAGGAAGATGTCCATGACAAATGAGAAGCTCCTTGATGGCTTTTCATTAACATTACACCAAACGGTAGCCAGACTTTCTTGTGATGTGCATACCATTAGCCAAAGAGAAACTGACTTTTATACTTACCTTATATGATCAAGAAGATAACCCTCTGTCTAGGCATGGCTCACGCCTGTAGTCCCCACACTTTAGGAGGCTGAGGCGAGAGGATAACTTGTCAGGCAGGAGTTCGAGACCAGCCTGGGCAACATAGTGTGACCTTGTCTGTACTGGAAAAGTAATTAAGAAAAAAAAAAAAGAAGAAGATAACCCTCAGGATTTCCTATCTATTTTTTGTTCAGGCAAGTAAGGAAGTGAAAATTTTATCCAATGGTATTTACATTGTAGCACACTGAAACCTCAAGTGCAAAAACTAGTTTTTGCTGTTACATGCCTCTCAAGACACCATTTGGAGGGACAACTCATGGGAGGAATCAGCAACCTGAGTTAGACCAAAAACTCCTGAGCCAAACTGCCTGAGATTGAATCCAGACTTGACTTCTTCCAACTGTGTGCCTTTGGGCAAGTTTCTTGACTTCTTTGTACCTTAGTTTCTAAATCTTTAAAATGACAGAATAGCAGTATCTATCTCAGAGTTATAAGGATTAAAAGAATTAATAAATGTATAATGTTAAGAACACTACTTGATGTACATAGTAAGCACTAGATACCAGCTAACAACTATTATTTTGATAGCTTGGTGGTTAAAAGTGTCGGTACTGGACTCAGAGGGCCTGAATTTGTGTCCTAGCTCTCTTACTTGTGAACTCACTTCACACAGTTACCTAACTTCTTAGTCTTTATATTTGTTAAATCGTTAGACTTCTTCCCTTTTCTTTTTTCATTTTTGGAGGTGGGATCTCAAGATGTTGCCCAGAGTGGAGTGCAGTGGCTATTCACAGGTATGCTCATAGTGCAGTAAGGCTTAAACTCCTGGGCTCAAGCAATCCTCCTGCCTCAGTCTCCCAAGTAGCCCTGGGACTGTGTTGCACTCCCCTCTGCTCAGCTCAAATGGTTAGACTTTTCATGCCAATTTTATTGGACTTATGTGAGAATTAAATGAGAATTTGTAGAGCACTTACAATTCACACAGTGTGTGGTATATATTCAACACTCAATAAGTGTTAGTCATTGGTTTCTTGATTTTTTTTTTTTTTTAGATTTCAGAGATAACACAATTAGCCCTCAAGCAGAATTTTGGAAAATCTGAGAGTAATAGCTTTTGGGGGCTAATTTCCACCTTCTATTGCTGGAAGATTGTTCCCAGATTTTTGTGTTAGCTACCGAACAACACAGTCAACTGTTGTCTTCTGATTCACCCTCCAGACCATGGTGTTCCATAGCAGGTCTTAACAACACATCAGGTTCCAGGAAAGGACATGAATCATGACAGGACGCTTTAATCTGTACCTCTGAACTTCATAAAAACATGTGATTTTATTAGCAGATTCCTAGCTAAGTTCCATCTTCCCTGCTGTTCTCACATCCTTTCCTCTCCTCTCTTCACCCACTGGCACTCATCTTCCATTGCTTTCTCATCTCTGCGCTGGTCTCCATGTCCAAGCCTCCCTTCCTGCTGCCTTTGACTCAATTCTCAATCCTTTCCCACCTGGACTCCTCTCCCACATGCTCCCTTCCTAATGCCTCTTCTTTCCATTCTTTAGAACACCTGCTATGCTATATGCAAGTTCTGTACTTCTGCCTCACTCACCACCCTCCCTTTGACTCTTTTCCTTTATGGTAGTTTTGTTTGTAACTGAAGACATCACATACTCTGCTGTCTTCCCACATGGAAGTCCCATCTTCTTCTATGGGAAAGGGGTGGGTTTTACTTTCTCACCACTCTGTGCTGAGAGTGGATGATTGAACTGCCACCTTCCCCCTGACTCTCATGGGATGTTCATGTCATCTTCTGATACCCTTGCTATGGCATTGCTGCATCTCGTTTCCACCATCCTAGATGGAATATTGAGAACAGAGCCTGGCACATAGTAGGCATTCTAATACGTGCCACATGAACAGAATAAGTGAGAAAGTTAATAATTGATTCTTCCTAAAAGGGTTTTAGCAACTGCCACATTTCTTTTTGCCTATCCTGAGCCCATTTTCTTGTGCTTATTTATTGATTCACTGAATAGACATCTGTAGAGATGCTAGGGGTGGCTTGCTACTGGGAGTACAGTGGCGAACACGATGTGGTTCTTATCTTGAGCATGCCATTTAGTGAGGGGAAGATATATTACATACATGAGTTAATTACAGTTGTCAGAAGTGTTTGAATAAAAAAGCGCAGGGTTTCATGGGCCTAACCTATGGGTGATGAGGGTAGTCAGTGAGGGCTTCTGTTAGGGAAGGAGATTTAAATCTGTACTTGGGAGGCCATAGCAGTTAGTTAAGTCAAGGAGATTGGAGGAGGAGGAAGAAAAAAGAGTGTTTCAGACAGAGCGAGTTGCATGTACAAAGGTCCTGAGGAGTGAAGGAGCATGGTACACGTTGAAGGCGCTGAAAGAGGACCAGAGATGCAGGAGTGGGGGCAGCAAGTGAGGGTACTGGGAGGTGGAAAGGGGCCAGGCCTAGGGGCTTTAGCATTCATTTGTTGGCCTTGATATTTCTTAACAGCATGGCTGTCCACTGTGTACAAAGGACTTTTGCCCTCCATGTTTTTATACATTATACATTTCTATCCCTATAAAAGCTTTTTGTCTTATCTTCAGCTCAGAGTGATCACAATGGTAAGTGTGGAAACAAATTAGCCATAAGTCAGACCAGTTGGATGACTTAGAGCATGAGCTTTGGTCAGGTGTGGTGGCTTACGCCTGTAATTCTAGCACTCTGGGAGGCCAAGGTAGGTGGATCACTTGAGCCCAGGAGTTCAGGACCAGCCCAGCCAATGTGGCAAAATGCAGTCTCTACAAAAAATTAGTTGAGCATGGTGGTGCATGCCTGTAGTCCCAACTGCTCAGGAGGCTGAGGTGGGAGAATCACTTGATCCCAGGAGGTGGAGGTTGAAGAGAGCTGAGATTGTACCACTGCACTTTAGCCTGGTGACAGTGAGACTGTCAAAAAAAAAAAAAAAAAAAAAAAAAAAAAGCACGAGCCTTGCAAAGACAAAGCTGGGCTTCAGGTCCTAGCCTCATCACCTTGCTGCTAGGTGATCCTGAGCAAGTTTGACCTCTCTGAGCTTTCATCCGAAAATGAGGACAATAATCTTTACCATGTGGATTTGGTAAAGATTAAATAAACAAATGCAGTGAAAGTGCTGAGTGCAGAACTTGGGTTACATGAATTTTTCATTACATGGCTGTGCTTATTGAAGGTCAGGGAGCATCCAGAATCCCTGTGCAGTAAGAAACAGATCAGCCCAAGCCCTTTTTTAAGCTGTGTCCTACCCTTTCCTGGCAGAGCCCTGAGCAAAAACTGGAATGGGAGTTCAGGTTTATTGAAATTTTATTCTGTGACTGCTTTCTTAGGGTAGGAGCCAAAGACTTTTTCTCATTCTTTGTTCTACTCTCAGGAGTATTTGGCAGCAGGTTTAGTCCTAGCCTCTGTTTCTCACTTGGTCCTTAGAGAAACTATCCATTCTTCCTCTGTTAGCTTGTCTCTGCCTTCTCATGTTTTTATTGTCTCTGCCTCTCACGTCACCTAAGCCTGACTTCCCATATTTTTATTTCCCGCCCCAGCTTCTCACCCAACTCTTGCCTTTACCTGTCCTGGATTCTGGACCTTTGCCTGCACTGGTCACTGGAATCTGATTGTCTTTGTTTCAACTATCCACCAATCTGGTCCCAGACTTGGATCGTACTGGATTGGCGATACCATTTATTCCTTCTCCTCCCTTTGACCTCTTGGCTCGGGAGCCACAGCTCATGTCTGACACTTGCTCTGTGGAGAAACTTAAACCTTGTTTCCCAATCTTGGACCCAGAATTATGGCCAATCTTCTCTTGGCCTTATGTGCTATGTGCAAAACCTCATGCTGTTGCTGCTTTTATTTCTTCCCGGATGAGAAAGACATGACCAGTGGATTCTCATCACTAATTCTACAGGCCTCACTCTGCTGTACTTTGGTCAGATTGCAGGCATGAGGCTTATTGCATCATATTTGCCTACCCCCATGAAATTATGAAATCTCTGGAGACAGCAGTTGTCCTTAATTATCTCTGTGTCTCCAGTGTTTTGTTCAGGCCCTGTAATACAAAAGAAGGCCTTTAATTAATGGTTTTCAATATTAATTGAAAATTGTCACTCTGCCAGAAAAGATAAGGTCAACCGACAGCATCAGGGAGGAGTAGGACCATTGGCTGTTAGAGGGCAGCAGGGGCCTTGGAATAATTCCAGAAATGGTATCTCAGCCTCAAGTTATTTGGGGGAATGTTCCATGGTCATTTGATAGAGTCAGTGAGGTGGTCAACCTCTCTGCTTGGGAAAAACTTTCTAGATACCATTAAGGCACAAAAATTGCTATGTTTACAGCCTTTTTTCCTCCTTTAACCTGTTGAAAGATAAGTCTGTGTTTGCTCTGTCAGTGTCCTCTGTTTAAAGAGGCAGTATTTTGGCTAGCTGAGAGAGAGAAGCTAAGTTCCTCTATAGAACAATCTATACTATCAAAAGGAGGATGAGAAGCACAAAAATCACAAAGATCTATGTGGACACAGCAAACTTGGGGGAGGTCATTTTGCAGAGTGTTCTGCAGCAGCTAAAGGATGAAAAGGAATTGGAGAGGAAAGGGAAAGGGTGAATGGGCCCCTCTGATATTCTCTAAGAAAAGCAAATAAAAGAGTTAGGTTGGGAATTACCTTTCTCTGTCTTTTTCTTTGCTCTGTCTCTTGCACCAGGCACGGTGTTTGGCACATAGATAGCTCTCAGTTAGTATTTATTCAGTTAATTCCTTGAATAATATTTGTGGCTGTTGGAATTGTATCCTTCAACAAATGATGCTGCCAGAATACAGGACCTATAGTCACATGATTCACAGTGTTATGGGGCTTGGAGCATGATCTTTTGAGATCCTAACTCTAGTATGGTGGACGTGTTAATGGAGAGGCACCTCACTCCCAACTTCACGGTGAAGTGGCTATGCCCTTCTGTGAGTTAGTTCAGGACCAAGGACAGCATTCCTTGGATGTTCCTCTCACATTTAAACGCAGCTATTCCCATGCTTGTGTGTGATTTCAACATCCTGGGCCCCTTATCTTTCCATTACAACTGCTCTGCAACTTCCTGACTGGGATCAATCCAACACTGACTTCTCCACTTCTAGATATAGTCTAGATATAGTCTAGATATAGACTGCTAAGTACGGCTGGAGAGAAATGACAAAACTAAACTTTTGGATGACACACAATTTCATGGTCTGTTATCTCAGCTCCATCAAGCAGTCCTAAAATGTCCCTTGTAGTCACTCTTTACCCCATGCCCACAATGGTATTCCAAACCTGCATCACTCCAGCTATTCACACCTTTGCCTTCCTGTTCTGTCTTCATATATGACAGTGCCTCCTACTTCAGGAGGAATTGAAGTTACAAGGTGTGAATTCCTTCAACTTCCTTTTTACACTCACTTTGCTTTCTTTTTTCACCCTAAAAGGAAAAGGTGTCCCTTGGCCTCTTCAGAACAAATCCCCCATCTCTGCTTCTGATTTTTCCTCCCCAACCCTCATGTCCTATAGGACCAGACCCTGTTACCTCAGATATTCTCCCCTTCTTCTAGATCTCTGCTGGATCTTCCCAGCATACTGGTCAGTGACCCGAACAACCATGAGACTCTGTCATAATCACAAGGACTTCTTATTTAAAGATAGAGATTTGGAGGCCCTATTTCTAGCTGACTGAATCAGAGTCTTTGGAGGTAGACCCTGGAATCTACATATTTAACCAGGATTCCTGGGTGAGAAAGCACCGTTAAAAGCTCTGCCTTCACTCTTGCTGCCCCCAAACAACCTCCACCCAGAAAGACCTCTTCACAATGCAAACCTGGTCACCTTATTCATCCCTTGTTGAAAGCCGGAGTTTTTGTTTTCTTTAAGTAAGTCAGGCTCAAGGAAGGATACACATGGCACATCAAACTGGACAATTTGAAGGCAGTTTATTGCTGGTGATATTTACAAAAGCATGGCAGGATGTGGGACACAAATGAGGCCTGAGCTGCACCCCAGGGCTTGCAGCAGAGTGCCTGAAGGGGGAAGGGGAGGGAGCAGTTACTTGTGCAGTGAGAGAGGGTTTCTTGGCCAGAATTGAAACTGGTGGAAAGAGGCATCTAGCTAGTAGCAAGTGACAGGAAAGTACAGAGTAAAGAAATATTCCTTCTCCCTCTGCTTCTTTCTCCTGAACCTGGGTTAGTGCTTCCCATTGGATGAGGATAAGGGAGACTGTGGTACAGTGTTTACAGGCCAGCCTCCAGAGCATGGAGAAGCGGGGAGTATGGGTCTTGACAGAAGTTACACAGCATGGTTTCTAACCAGCACTCCTAAGATAGGGGCTGAACCCTCATGGTAGCACATAATGTTCTCTTCCAGCAGGCTTCTTCCTCCTGCCTTGCACCCTCTCCTGGAACTTCTATGCAAACTGCGGGGCTCTGCCAGTCCCAGGCTGTTTACTTGCTCACATCTGTCCCATCCCTTTGCTCATGCAGTCTCCTATGTCTGAAATGCCAACTCTGCTTTTGTTCACCTAAAAACTCCCAAACTTCCTGCAAAACTAAACCCAAGTGACATCATCTCAATGAAGCCCATCTTTAGCCTTCTCACCTAGAATTGGCCACTGCTTCCTTCATGCTCCCATCATACCCCATGCTTCTCCACCGTCAAAGTAATACAGCTGACTCTTTGTTCCGCATCCTCGGATTCAAGCAATCATGGATAGAAAATATTTGGAGGAAAAAATAACAATTCAACAATTAAAAAATACAAATAAAAGAATGCAACATAACTATTTACATAACATTTGCTTTGTATTGGGTATTATAAGTAATCTGGAGATGATTTAAACTATACAAGAGGATGTATGTAGGTTTATGCAAATAGCCATTTTACATAAGGAAATTAAGCATTGTGGATTTGGATGTCTGAAGGGGTCCTGGAACCCAGTGTCCCATGGACACCAAGGAATGACTATATTAACATGTATGGAGTTCTTACTATATGCCTCGCACTGAGAAGTTTGCATGTGTTAATTAATTAAATCCTTACAATAACTCTATTATCCCCATTTTACAGGTAAGGAAACTGAGGCACAGAGTGGTTAAATAAGATTGCACTAGATTACCAAGCTAATAATTAGTAGAGCCAGGATTTACAGCCAGGCAGTCTGCTTTACAACTCTGCCGTAAAGCTTCATGGCACTAGTACCACTTGACTGCATTAATTTGTTACGTGCCCGTCTTCCCCTACTCAACCATAAACTCACCAAGGACAGAATAGTGTTTTATTTACCTCTTACTCACTGCCCCCTTGCCCTGCCCCTGTGCTTAGCACAGAGCTTGGCAAATAGAGAGTGTTCAATAGATGAATGAGGGAAATGAATGAGGAGTGAAAGGAAAGGAATCTTTTACAAACATCCCTTCTTTACAATTGAGAAGGCTGCAACTCAGAGAAGCTAAGTAATTTGCCCTAAGTCCTAGCCTGTGCTATAATTTCAGTCAAGGTCTTTCTCACTACAATGCATGTATTTTTACCCACCATATCAGGCTGCTTTCAAAAGGAACACAAAATTTTAATGCTATACAATTGTCCCCAAATAAAAAATATGGCAAGTCACTTGGTTCTATTCATGGAATTGACATAGCTCAAATAACTTGAGATTGAATGACATTTGAGGTCAAGATCCAAAGCAGAAATTCCACCCAGGGGCCAGGCTTGGTAGCTCATCTTGAAATTTCAGTACTTTGGGAGGCCGAAGCAGGCAGATCACTTGAGGTCAGAAGTTCAAGACCAGCCTGGCCAACATGGTGAAAACCCATCTCTACTAAAATACACATACACACACACACAAATTAACCAGGCGTGATGGCACACACTTATAGTCCGAACTACTCAGGAGGCTGAGGCAGGAGACTCACTTGAAGCTCGGAGGCAGAGGTTGCAGTGAGCTGAGATCACGCCACTGCACTCCAGCCTGGACAACAGAGTGAGACTCTGTCTCAAAAAAACAAAAAAAACAAAAACAAAAACAAAAAAAAACTATCCAAAAATAAGAAGTTAGAGCTAGTGGGTTAGCTAGGGATATGAAACAGAAAGAAAGTTCTAGGTCAGAATTCAGGTTAATATCCAAAGCGTTGGGATTTAAGAACCACAGTTCTGGAAACAGAGGACAGACATTTGCAGTGAAATATTTGGACAGCATCTGATACAATCCTGCCTCTTTTTGAAGCTATCACTTGAGCAAACAGAGGGTGGCCATGATTTAAGGTGTATGTCTTTTGAGGAATGGGGCGGGGTCTAACCAAAGCCAGGTCTATAGGACAGCTCTCGGGGGTCTCCAGTTCTGTTATTGGAAATAAAGTACCAGTTAACACAGAGTTCCACTCGCATCTCCTAAAATGAATAGGGAAAGAGGAATTTTTCCTTCCTTCAATTAAAAACTGTTTTAAAGCATGCTCATCAAGGTTGGCCAGTCTCCAAGGAGTGAGGTAATGTGCTGTGCCCTACAGCCACAGGCGTATACCAGCAAATGGTCAGCTGTCACTACGAGGTATTGTCAGCCAATTTTAAAAGTGAAAAATGCATGCCCTGATAATAACTTATCTTCCTATCTAAATTTTAAACAGTTAAGATGCCTGACTTGGAACAGTACTATATGCAATCAATCAATAATCCCTTATTTTTAAACATAAAGAAGGAGGCATATATTTTCTTATTAATAGAGAATCAGTTTTCATCCTTGCCCCCTAACAAGTAAATATTCAGCATATATGTTAAGAATATTAGTGTAAGGGGTACCCAAATGCATGCTACTCCACTTTCTGAACCCACCCCTCTCTCTCTCTGCTAATGGCTCTGTCCTAAGGAGGAAGAGATGGGCTTCCCTCTCTTTCCCAGGAATGCTGATCCCCCAGCACATGCTAGTTTGTTCTTCCTAGTGCCTCTCAGCTGGCCCGTTCTCTCTTTCCTTTATTACCTTCTCAGTCTAGGCTCTAATTGTTCAGTTACTGGGTCAATTGCCTCCAAGGCATTTTCAGCATGGAGATATGCTTTTTGAGCAAAACTTCCAAGCCTGTCCACAATTTGATGCCCCTACACATTGCACACTTTTCTTGCCTATTCGTGCTATTCACTTTAATTGGGGGAGGTTTCCACCGTGGTTCTTATAGGCAGAAGATCTGGGTTCACTGTTTCTTCTATGCCTTCAAGCCATGTCTCCCCACCTTCCGTCTTTCCCCAACATACAGGCTCAATTTCCTTATCTGTTTTTACTTCCAATCTTCCCCATCTTTAGGATCCTCTTTTGCTGTGAAGCTTTCCTTAGTTGTAGGGGCCAACATGAATTTGCTCCTCCTGATGGTGACCTTGTACATGCCAGGCACCATGCTAGGCACTTCACACCCAATGGCATGCTTGATCTTGCCAACAAATCTGGGAGGAGAGCTTTCCCCTTCACTGACGAGCAAACTGAAGTTCAGGGAGGCCAAGCAGCTTGTTCAAGACCTGATAGCTAGTAAGTGCTGGGGCTGAGCCCTGGTTTTGAAGTTACTGTGAAATTAACCCCTATTCCACCAAGATGTAGCCATCCAGTTTGGCCCTAAACAATGCATGGACCGGAAGGGCTGGAAGGAATGTACTGCTAACATTCTGCTTCCCTGTCCCTCTCACACCATCCTGGCTAGAGTTAGTTTCCTCCAAGCCAGAGGCATCACTGAAGCTCTTCATCTTTCTTTCTCCTCTGGAAAGAGGAGTTCATTTCCTCACTTCTTACTCCCTGCACATTCCACCTCAGGCAGAGTTTCCTGAAATATATGCACACAGCTTAAGCCTCCCTTCTTTACTCTCTTTCTACCCTTGTCTAGTTACATAGAAAGTCTTCCTGGTTTGTGTGTGTGTGTGTGTGTGTGTGTGTCTGTGTGTGTGTGTGTGTGTGTGTGTATGTGTGTGTGTGTGTGTGTGTGTTTGGTTTTCGGATTTTTTGTTTGTTTCCGTTTTTGTTTGAGTCAGAGTCTCACTCTGCCACCCAAGCTGGAGTGCAGTGGTGCAATCATAGTTCACTGCATCCTTGAACTCCTGAGCTCACGTGATCCTCCTGCTCCTCATCTCCTGCAGTAGCTAGGACTACCGTTGCATGCCACCATGCCTAGCTAATTTTTTTCTTTTTAATTTGTAGAGATGAGCTCTTTCTGTGTTGCCCAGGCTGGTTTCAAACTTCTGGCCTCAAGTGATTCTCCCACCTCAGCCTCCGAAAGTGCTAGAAATGCAAGGGTGAATCACTATGCCTAGCCTTCCTGTTTCTTTCCTCCTCAGTGCTCCCCTCCCCCTCTATTTGTTATCACTTATTGGCCCTCTCCTCTCTCTTTGTATTAACTCTGGTCTTCCCGTTTTTGTCTCTTTTAACCTTCTTTCCCTTTCATTTCATTGCACTGAGGAGTTGAGAAACCCTGGATGGTGGTCAAGTAGGAGAGCTGTGCTGTGTTCAGGAGGTCCATCCAGCATCATTCTGCCTGCACTTGGCTCCCAGTTCTGACAGTTTCTTACCTTAGGCAAATGGCTAAAACTCCTCTTCATTTTCCTCATCTATAAAACATGCATGAGAGAACTTACTGAGGCTGAAATGATACTCTTGTAATGTTTGGCTGTTGTTATTGTTTGCGTTTGAATTTGAATGTTTTTGGACAGGGCCCATAGTGTCTACTTTACCTTTCCTATTTCCACCACTTTGCCTGAATTACCCACTTCTTTTATTTGCATGGATCCTGTAGCTATTTGAGTTTGTGACCTATACAGACCAAAGTGTAGGAACTCTTCAGAATGTCTTCTTCAAATTGCCATTTACTTCTTTAGTCCTACAAATAGACCAGTTTTTTTTTCAAGCATCAATAGTGACACATATTACTTTTTGTTATGTTTCATCCCTAGAATTTCAATAAGAGTTTTCTATTTTCATTTCTCATGTAATGAAGAGGGTTAGACGAGTCTGATCCAATGTCACCAGTTGGCCTTCCTCTGTGAACTCCCACAAGAAGTGTCTACTCACCCAAACAGATGCACTGGTGAGCGACATAGAGATCACTGAAGAGCCTGTGGTGCTGATGGTGGAGAGGGTGTACATCACCTTCCCTCTCAGTAGCAGTTTGGGGCCCTCCTCTAGCATTTCCAGCTACAGAGCCTCCTTTGTCAGAGAGCACAGGGTGGTTTTTTTCCCTCTCTGTCCCCCGCTTCCTGCCCCAGGGTGCACCAGTTATCCTGGCTTCTGTCTTCATCCCTCCATATCCAGTGTCCCACCCCAAACTTCAAGCATTTTCTGGGAGTGTAACTGCACGCCCCCTCCCCCCAACCTGCCAACCCCAGGCAGTTTATCTTTAAATGAACATTCTGGCACATACATTTTTTTCCCATGTCATTACTTAGGTTTTTATAGATTAGCATAGTGTACTAATCAGCATTTATATTACCCTTTCCATGTGCAAACATGTTCTGAATTCCAAATAACTAACTTACTTTATAAACTTCTAAATGTTATGTCTAAAGTTATATGGTGTTCAGTGAGGACTGCAAATGGTCAGGAATGGCTTCATGGAAATGGGGCTTGAGTTAGACCTGAAGGGGTCTGTAGAAGGAGGTCAGACAGGGAAATATTCCAGGTAGAAGGGTGAAGATACGGAAGCAGAATTGAGCGGACAGTTAAAACAGTATAGAGGAGAAAGCATATTGGAAGAGTTTTTATGATCAATAAATAGAAGCCAATCGATCAATTTAATTCATTTCCTCTTCCCTTCTGCTTTAGGGTTTTAAGCCAGGAATGGCAATACTGGGCACATGTGCTACCCCCAACCCATTGCACCCATGGCAGATGCTACTAACCATGACACTTGTTTTTCTTGAGTTTGCTACCAAAACACCAGAGGTTTTGTTTAGGTTCCGGTGCTCGCCACACAGAATGTCACACACTGAGTCAGCAAGCATTGCCAGGGAAGAAGGCTTTAATCGGTGATGCAGCCAAGGAGATGGGAGATGAGATTTCAAATCCAGCTCCTGGACTGACCAAAATTAGGGTGTTTATGTAGCACAGAAGGTGGGAAAACAGGAATTAGGGAATTAATCATGATGAATGAGGGATTTGGTGTCTCACTATCTGGATATGGTGATCTAGTAAGTTTCAGGGTCTTGTCTGAGGGTCAGTTCCTGAGAAAGGCACTCAGTTAAGACAAGTACAAGTTTCAAGTGTTAAGATAGAGGGTCAATTTTTATGTTTATTCAATGACCCACAAATATCATTTCTATGGGAAAACTGGGTCAGTTTCAAGTTCAGACATGGCCTAAAAATCCTTCATAATGCATGATACCAAGCAGTTCTTTTTCTTTCTTTCTTTCTTTCTTTCTTTCTTTCTTTCTTTCTTTCTTTCTTTCTTTCTTTCTTTCTTTTTTTTTTTTTGAGATAGAGTCTCCCTCTGGAGTGCAGTGGCTCAAACGTGACTCACTGCAGCTTTGAACACCTGGGCTCAAGTGATCCTCCCAAAATCAGCCTCCTGAGTAGCCGGGATCACAGATGTGCACCACCACACCTGGCTAATTTTTTTTCTTTTTTATAGAGACAGGGTCTCCCTATGGTGCCCAGGCTGGTCTCAAACTCCTGAGCTCAAGCTATCCTTCAAAGTGGTTGGACTATAGGTGTGAGCCGTAACACACGGCCCATTCTAAACAGTTCTACCTGTTGATCAGAGTTGGCATGCAATGTGAAATTCATTTTCTATTTATGTCCTGAGTTTAGTCAACCTGGTGATTTTTATATCTAAATGGAACTGCTTTACGAATATCTTTATTAAGTCAGAAATGTAAACAGCCATTTATAACAACATTACTATAATTATTTAAATGCTTTATGATACTGTCTTGCCAGAACATACATTTCATAGTGATAAACCAAAACTCTCTTAACTAATGCTTAAATATATTTGCTTTTAAAAGGTGACATTGGTTCAGTTACTAATGATATTAATTGCTTTATTTCCTCAGATCCCAATTTTGCATTGATCCATTTTCCAGAGCTTAGTATTGATTATTTTTTAATTGTATTTGGGCTCTGGGGTACATGTGCACATCCTGCATCCTGCAGAATTGTTGCATAGGTACATACATGCCATGGTGCTTGGTGGTTTGCTGTCTCCATCCCTGTCCGCCTCCCCCCGACCCCCCGTCACCTACATCAGGCATTTCTCCCGGTGTTATCCCTCCCCATCCTCCCTGCCCCACCTCGCCGTTCCTCCCCTCCCCTCCACCCCCCACCTAGCCCTGTGAGTGTTGCTCCTTTCCCTGTGCCCAAGTGTGCTCATTGTTCATCACCTGCCTATGAATGAAAACATGTGGTGTTTGGTTTTCTGTTCTTGTGTGAGTTTGCTAAGAATGATGGTTTCTAGATTCATCCATGTCTCTACAAAGGATATGAACTCATTTTTCTTTCTTTCGCATAGTATTTCTTACTTTCGCATAGTATTCCATGGTGTATATGCGCCACATTTTATTTGTCCAGTCTATCACTGATGGACATTTGGGTTGGTTCCAGGTCTTTGCTATAGTAAACAGTGCCACAATGAACATACATGTG
>CAUYLG010025899.1:0-60284 GCA_963573385.1 Cacajao melanocephalus | reverse complement strand
CACCTGGTTGGATTTCTAAACCCCTGTCTGCAATTATTGCAAGTGGGCCCTATCAGAATTATGTGTGCAAGACCTCAGACTGTCAGATTCAATACTGTGAACCAGACTGTGTTTCTCTCTAAACCAGGGAATGGATCATTTTCATAGAGCTCTTATTTAAGTCAAATTGCTATGTAAGATACCGCAATGAACAGAATACGAAGTCTTTGTGGTTGTCAAAGCTACAACCAATATAAAAGGATGAAAATGGAAACTCTAAAAACTAATACCTGGGAAGTGTGGAGTGCTTTGTGTGGTTAATTCTGTGAAAGTTAGATCAATCTGACTTAATCCCCTATTTGCGGCTACCACAACCTATATGACTTATTTTGGCCTTCAGAACTCTAGGATTATTTTCTCTTGTATTTGGCCAGTCTTAAAAACCTTTATTCTAATGTCTCACTTTCCATCCCAAGTCTCTCTTTATACATTCAACTATCTTATTAATTCTTGATCCCAAATACTGTCATGGAAATCCTTCTCCTGCCATCCCTCCTCAAGTATTCACTTTCTTCAGTCTCTTTTCCAGATTCCCAATTCTTCTATTTGGAGAATTCCTGTTTTTATCCCTCACCTTTAGAGCACCACAAGCAAGACTCAAGACAGTCCTGTGTTCCTTGTTCTTATCTCTCTGCATTTCCTTTCCAGTTCCGCCTCCTCTTTTGAAATCTGATATGGAGCCACGGTTTCCCTTCACCTCCTTCTCTTTACTCCTCCCCTTCCTTGCAACTGTGGAAGTTGAAATGCATCAGCTTCTCTTTTGCCTCCTGCTCCTCACCCCCAGCTTCTATGTTCCACATCCACTGTTACCTTTCACCTTCCAGGTGGAGTTGAACCCATTCCCTAGTGTCTACCATCCCTCCCCTCCCACCTCCTCAGGGATTCACCAGGGTGACTCTCCCTCTGGCCCTTCAGAAGCTCCTGGGTACCTGCCTTCGGTCTGATGACAGTTTGTTGGCTGGCGGCTTTGGGTTTCTTCCCTTTGCAGTGGCTGAATTAACATCGCCATCTCTGGCCTCCAGGAGTTTCCTCTCAACTCCAGACTATAATCTCAACTCAATCTCGGAAGAACCTTTAAACAACTACATATATTTAAATAGGGTGATCACAAAGAGGAAAGAAGAGTCCGTTTACATTCAGAACATGACAGACACATGGCTATGCCTACAGAGGGGCACATCTCTCTGAGTGCTAAGCTTTAGATGGAAACTCAGCCCGGCACTCCATCCTCCACCGTTATTGTTTTAAGTCTTATTTCTTCTATGATCCTGTTTGTTGTCTTATCCCTTCTCTCACAATTTCATTTATACCACCAGATCTACTCATGGTTCCCTGTGTATTTTTTTTTCATGTTTTTATTTTTTATTAAGTTCTGGGATACATGTGCAATACCTGCAGGTTTGTTACATATGTATACATGTGCCATGGTGGTTTGCTGCACCTATCAACCTATCATCTAGGCCTTAAGCCCTGCATGCATTAGGTATTTGTCCTAAGGCTCTCTCTCCCCTCACCCCACCCTCCCTGTGTATTCTTTGGCCAGTCACACTTGTTCTGACTTTGGCTGCTGCTTTCCCTTATCCTTAATCTCCATAAGTCCAAATCTTACTTTTTCAAGGCTCAGCTCATACACTACCCTTTCCACAAAGTCCTCTCAGATGTCGCATTGCAGAACCCTCAGTCTTTTTTTTTTCCTTTTTGAGACAGGGTCTTGTGGTGTCATCCAGGATTGGAGTGCAGTGACACAATCCCAGCCCACTGCAGGCTTGGACTTCTGGGCTGAAGCGATTCTCCCACCTTAGCCTCCCGAGTAGCTAGGACTACAGGCACGCACCACAACACCCAGCTAATTAAAAAAAAATAAATAAATTCTGTAGGATGAGGTCTCACTCTGTTGCCCAGGCTGGAGAATTTCTTATGAGTCTTCAAACTTCCCTGATTTCTACTTGTAGTGAGGGTTATCTGTGTCCTGCTAGACTGTTTTCATTTCATACTAATTTTCATTATGGAAATTACCCCAGCCTTTGCCCAAGCTGCCCTCTGGCCAGCAGAGGTCACAAGTATTAAAGAACTTTCATTTGGGTTGATGACTCAAAACATCAGAACACATTGCTGGGAAAAAAATGCCTGTTTATGTATTTGTATCTGTCCACAGAAATCATACCTGTACCTCTCACATTTACCAGGTTCACACGGTGGTGGTGGGGAAGCTGGCTCACTTGAAGATGATCAGAACCATAATAAGACAATAGCTGACATTTATTATTACTATGTGCTGGGCACCAAGCTAAAAACCGTATAAGGCATGCACTACTATTCTCCCCAGTTTACAGCCAGGAAAATTGACCCTCAGAGAGTTAACAGGTTATGTTAATTGTTCTCTGTTTGCTCCTTCAGACCCAATCTTTACCCTCTTCACTCTGCTGTATGCTCCAGGAAACCAACCTTTAGGTGTGGAATCAATGATCCCCTGCCCTGGGGCTTCCTATTGGCCTCAATCCACGGAAGATACCACTGGGAGACCCAGGACACCAGAGGCTGGGAGGAGAGAGCTTGGAATACTGATTTTCTTAAGCTCTGCTCTGTCTAGATGTAAAAGGCCAAGAGCTGGTTTCTCCCACCAAGGTCACTGTCCAGCAGCCCTTTTCTACAGCCACAGGTATCAGAGGATTCCAGTACTTTAGGATACAATCTTATTTGGAAACAGGATTGTTGCAGATGTAATTAGTTAAGATAAGGGGTAGGGAGGTCCTAATCCAACGTGAGTGGAGTCCTTAGAAGAAGATGGTCATGGAAGATAGACACACGGAATCAAAGTAGAGATTCCGGTTATGCAGCTGTAAGCCAAGGAATGTCCAAGATTCTTGGTGACCACCAGAAGCTAAGAAGAAGCAAGGAAGGATGGATTCCCTTACAGGTTTCAGAGGGAGCATCACCCTTCCAGCACCTTGATTTCAGCCTTCTAGCCTCCAGAACTGTAAGAAAACAAATTTCTGTTTTAAGCCGTTCAATTTGTAGTACTTTGTTATGGCAGCCCTGCAGAACAAATACATTTACTCACGCCTTTGGAAATAGTCCTTTCATTAAATTCTCTTCAATTATTTTTTTAAGTGTGCTACACGTATTCTGCTGGGTCCCCAACCTTCCTAAGGTGAAAAAGCTAGGAATTGAATTCATGGCTGTGAAGGTAAAACTCAAAACGCTTCTCCTCTATAACAATGCTAATAACAATCACGGGTAAAACTTAACACAGCGCTTATATTAATTCCCTGAATGCCATTTAGCCTGAACACTAGAGTTGCAGGCTGTATTTTTAGCATTGATGACATGCCTGATTTTCAGACCAGGTGGGTCTGTGTTAACTGGCAGAGCTGTGATGAAAAGTGAGCTCTTAAGTGAGCTGATTTCCTGAAGAGGCACAGACATGCTTGGAATGGTACAAGTGAAATCCAGGGCCCACAGGGGTCAGGATTTTCCAATATGCTTGAGAGTTTCTCATAAATACCATCAGAAGAGCAGCTGGGCAAGAGCTCAGGTGCTGACCTTTATACCATCACGCCTGAAACTACTGGACAGTATCCTCATTTTTAAGGTGAACTGGCAGGGAATTGTGAGGGGACCAGGCCCTTTTGAATACAAATAGGCTGGCCACTTAACAAGCTGCAAATCTTCCAGATGAAAAAGAAAGAGAAAGCAAACGGATGAAAGGTACAGGCTGAACGTTTTCCTCTGCTGCACAGGATTTCTCTGCCTGTTGTCCCTTCTGACCAGCTCCGTGCCTCTGTCTCTACATATCCCAGTTCCTGCCCTAGGGAAGCAGGTGGAGGAAGCTGCTAATTACTGCTCTACCATTTCTTTTAAGGATGACACTATTTTTAGTAGAAGTGACTCATTCATATAAGTAGGTATGAGTAGCGGGGTGGGAGGTTCTCATGACAACCCTTAACTCTCAGTGCGTTTATATTTATCCTCATACTTTAACCCTTCTCTTAATGAGCACCTCAGGTCAGCTGTGGTTCAGAGCGCCAAGGAAAACACAGACATTTATCTGGAAATAATGTAAAGTGTTTTCCATCCAGATACTTGAGAAGTGAGAAACTTCTCAAAAATATAAGAGGGAGGGCAAGAAAGGGAAAACTGGGAAGGACCTCTTCAAGAGGATGACAGATGAGGGAGCAGCTAAGAAGTAGAAAGATTGAAGAAATCTTACTTCAGATACCTTGGGCTTTACTATGCAGTAACAAGGAAAACTCTGTACTAGTAACTGGGTGATTTAGAAGTCTTGGAGTGAAAGCGCTTCCTTCTGAAAAGGCTGCTTTCTGATTCCGAGACTCCATTTTTCCTCTTATAAAAGGAAAGCGTATGCTAGAACTTTTAGCACAACCAACACGCCCAGCTTTCAAACCCTGGGCACTGGGCAAAGCACTGTATAGGTTATCTTATGTAACCCTCATGAAACTTTTATGAGACAGGTAGTATTATAATCCCATTTTACAGATAAGGAAGCTGAGGCTTGGAGAGGTTTTGTAATTTTTTTAAGATAGCATACTAATCAATGGCTCATAACTCATGTCTGTCTGAGCTCAGCTATCCAACAATTCTGGCCCAGTGGGGTGTGGCTAGTACACCAGAGCCTGCCTGCTAGTGATCCTGCTACAAGAGCTAGAGTTTGAACATACCTGCAGACCTTCCATATGGGATTTATTGCTTTTTGCTGTTGTGAGAACCTTCACCTGTGTGGGTCTACGGGCTTGCTGGTTAAGAAAAACATGGGAAAAAATGTTGCCATTACCAGCACTTAGACTTAAATAACCTTTTTTGTGATTCTTCCTCCTCCAATACAAGTTAATTCACCCATGACTTATCTATTTCCATATTAATATAGTTTTGTGTATTTGCTATTTAACCAACACCTCTAATGACCAGTCCTTAGCCACATTACCTGTTGTAGAGAATGAATCCCTAAATATCATGGACATTTCTGCATAAACTACTAAAGTCCCCAGTATCGTATGCATACAGGGTCTTGCTCTATCATTTTTGGATGGTTAAAGTCATAATTTACTGTAAAATCATCATGTCCAGGGATATTCTTCTTCTAAGTATTTTAAAACCAAGAATGAAAACTACGACGCTGGACCAATTCAGCTCAATATTTCTTGCTGCAGAGTATCACTGTGGAACGTATCTTCCTTGAACACATGTATATTTATAGTTCCAAGAAGTCACTGGGTTAACGAAGTCCAAAGAAAGGGTGTGACAAGAATCATCAATCCTTTCATTTGGATCACAACTTTAATCATGAGTTAGCATTTTAATTTTCTCTAAGGCCACCCTCGACTACAAAACCATCAAAAATGAAAAACTAGGGATCCTCCTGTTGCAATTTTCCATTGTTGCTGCCGATGATGGCCAAGTCTGTCTACTGACCTTAGGAAGCCTATCAACATATCTGAGTGTAGCTTCCCGAAAATACGTTGTTTTATCAAAACACTGCTGAGAGGTTTTCACCTGCTCTTTCCAGACGACCTAAATAGACCTTGCACATTCCACCATATTCTCCTTCTTCTGGCAAATCCTTTGCCTTTCTTTACATGCACCTGAGCTTTACTCATTCTTTAGTGTTCAAGCTCCATGTCCTTCTCTGCTATTCCTGGCCAAGACCTTTTGATCTCTAGACCGTTGCTGTCCAATAGAAATATAACATGAACCGCATATGTCATCGTGAAAATTCTAGTAACCACATTAAAAAAGTAATAAGAAACAGGAAAAATTAATTTTAATGACATATTTAACGTAACCCAATACAGTCACATTATTGTTTCAACATGTAATCAATAGAAAAATCAGTAATGAGATATATTTACTTTTTTTGGTATCAACTTTCTAAAAACCAGAGTGTATGTTAATACAACACATTTCTCCTTCTTCTTCTTTTTTTTTTTTTTTTTTTTTTTTTTTTTTTTTTTTTTTTTTTTTTTTTTTTTTTTTATTGAGACGGAGTCTTGCTCTATCACCCAGGCTGGAGTGCAGTGGCATGATCTCGGCTCACTGCAACCTTCACCTCCCGGGTTCAAGCGATTCTCCTGTCTCAGCCTCCTGGGTAGCTGGGACTACAGGCATGCCCCACCACACCCAGCTAATTTTTGTATTTTTAGTAATGACTGGGTTTCACCATGTTGGCCAGGATGGTCTCTATCTTTTGACGCTGTGATCTGCCTGCCTCAGCCTCCCAAAGCGCTGGGATTACAGGCATGAGCCACTGTGCCCAGCCAATACAACACATTTCAATTCAGACTAGACACATTTCAAGGGCTCAGTAGCCGTGTGCAATGGACGGCGCTACACCGGACCACATGTTCTGAGAAGGACGGGGTAGTTCCTGTTACACAAGTAGATTCAAACACTTATTGCTTTCAGTTCTTGCTCCTAGCCACATTTATCTCTGTTCTGTCAGTTTTCAATGATCACCGTGGCTGTTGTTAGTTACCCTCTGAGGAATGCACATATCCCCTCAATTAATTTACATGCCCTTGGACAGACACCAAGGAGTGTGCTTTGATTTTCCACAGAGTACATTGAGATGCTCGTAGTCCCTAAACCTGGAGTTCCATTGCAGGCCTTTTCATCTTGGTACATGTTGTTACCTCTGCCCGGAATGTTCTTTCCCCTTCTCTTTTGAAAAGGAACACCTGATCTCACAGAGCAGCCTGTCCCCTGCCACTTCTCAATTTGATTTAATGCCCATTTTCTGAACGTCTTTTATCAAAATGTATGTTATATACTCACCATTACTCTTTGGTTTCATTCACTGCCCCATGAGCTGTTTTGTGTGTGCACGTGTGTGTGTTTGTGTATATCCCATGTCTTACTGGTTTTAGATCACTAATACCAAAGACTGTCCCTGTAAAATGAATGCAGGAATGCTACATCGCATATGCTGAACAAAACATCAATTGATCTTTATAGCTGTGAAATAAAATAGGTTTCTGACTTAAGATATCCTCTGCATTTATCACCTGCAAAACAGGTAAATGGCTAACTGCCCAACATACTGGCTCATTTCCTGGAATAGGAAAGGAAAAGATGGAACTTCAATCCTTATGATTCCCTGCAAGGGAGGTGCTGTTACCCTCATTTTACAGCTGAAGAAAAAAGACGCTCAGAATGGTCAAGAGACTTGCTCAAGGCTGCACAGCTAGTGAGTGCCACAAGAGGAGTAAGAGTCCAGGTCTGTGTGTCCCTGAAGCTGGTCTTTGTGTTGAGGCCCCAGTTCCCACAAAGTTCTAGAGCAGAAGCCTTCTGATCACTTCAGGTAAACCCTAGCTCAGCGGATCATGGGAGAGAGCACAATGTACAGCCACAGGTCTTTTCTGCCGCAGTCTCCCCACCAGGAGAGCCTGCCCCCTTCCCCACTCTGTCAAATGTGAATGGTAGTGACAGAAGATGCCTCCTGACTTGTCAACAGAATAGGCTCCTGGGGACCTGGGAACAGATCAGAACAGCAGTAAAGGCCCTGGGTCCACGTCCCGCAGGCTGTCAGAGAGCAGGGGTCAACTCCAGCTTTTGAGTGTGAGAAACTGTTTTACTGTGCCCCCCCCTGTTTTTGAAATGATGCTTTCTCCCTCATTAAGTGCATCTGCCACTCTCTGTAATGGAGTCTGCCTAAACATTGCCTAACAGCGCTGATTAAACTAAGCATGCATGTGCCTGGCACCATGGTTGCTGCTATCACAGGAATCCCAGGGCTGCTAAGACCAACTGCAAGACACCAAAGCTGCTAGTAACAAGCCTGGCAGCAGGGCACCAGGGTGCGAATCTGAATTTGCAAAGAGGAATTAACTTCCCTTCTGATGTCCTGTCTCTCCTTCTAATAAGCAGATAGACGGATGAAAGCAAAAGAGATGGCAGGGCTGCTCTTAGCTGCACCTGCCATCCTGAGTGCTGTGGCACCTCCCCTTGAAATGGTCATGACCATGTAGGGAACATGGATGGGTTTCTTCAATCAGTTCCTCTGCCAGCTTAGTCTGAAGTCATATCACACACAGATTAGCACTCTTGGATAAACCTAAAATTTGAGTTTGGATTTCAGTTTGTTTTGTGATAGTCTATATATCCTGCTATAAAGACACTCAGCATGTGGAAATCAGAATAAAAACATAAATGAGGAATATGATCTGCCTTGTTTCACAAGGGCTTTGATGCAGGGTTTCTCTAAATGGTAAATTTCATTGGTGCATTTAGAATAGAAGTTAGCTTACAAATAATTTTTTAAAGAAAAAAGTCTGGCTGTAAATCAGCTGACAATTACAGCATGGTCTCTGTGACGCAGGCACTGGAGGAACACACGACACACATGAACTCTGATGTCCACGGTAACCCTGAAAATGAGCTATCAGCATTCCTGCTGTATAAATGAGAAATCGAGGTTTGAAAGTGCAAAGTTATCAGGTAAATCTGGTGAAGCAGGTTGAATTGTGTCTCCCCAAAAGGTATGTTGAAGTCCTAATCCACAGTACCTGTGAATGTGACCTTATTTGGCACAGAGTCTTTGAAGATGTTCAAATGAGGTCATACTGGATCTGGGTGGGCCTAAATCCAATAACTGGTGTCCTTATAAGGAGAGTGAGAGAGATTTGACATACAGGACAGACACACAGAGATGAAGGCCCCATGATGAAAGAGGCAGAGATTGGGGGTGATACAGCTGCAAGCCAAGGAACGTCACAGATTGCCAGCAACCCCCAGAAGCTAGAAAGAGGCAAGGAAGGGACCCTAGCGCCTTCAGAGGGAGCATGGCTCTGCCAACACCTTGATGTGAGACTTCCAGCCTTCAGGACTATGAGAGAATAAATTTCTGTCGTTCTAAACTGCCCTGTTTGTGGTAGTTGGTTTCGGCAGCCCTAGAAAACAAATACGCCTGGGAACACCAGGTTTGCTGATTCTAAAGATACCTCCTCTTCCTCAAAGAATTTCAAGGCTGCCTGCTCTGTGGCTGTTGACACTGAAGGCCCTCACTCTTGCCAATATCTGATTCACCTGCTCTTGAGGAAAGCCAGTGAGAAGCATTAGACAGGGGAATGACACCATCTCTCTGAGGTGAGTTTTGCAAGGCATGGCCCTGGATAAAGGGAAACACACGGGAGACTGGTTAGAAGTGTTGCTATTGTCCAAGGAAAAAGTAGGTGGCTTGTGCTCACCTGGTGGCAGTGGAGATGAGAAGAAACTGATGACTCTGATAGGTATTGAGAAGGCAGAACTGAAGACTGCTAGCACCTCAGATGTGGGGGCTATGGTGAGTGGCTGTCAGCTGGGATGCTCAGGTTTCTGGCCTGGGTAACTGGGTGGGTGTTTATGCCATCGTGAGAAGAAGGGGAGTTTATTGTGATCGATTTAAACCCAACAGACTTTAATTGAAATGCATTGGTGGTAGAATTCTCTAAGGAAACAGTCTTTAGAATCAGGCAAATGTAGGTATGTATTGCCTATAAGGCAACACAGTAGCTACGTGATGTCGGGTGAATCATCTAACCGCGTAAGTTTCAGTTTCCTCATTTATTGTTGTTTGAGACAGGGTCTCACTCTGTCGCCAAGACTGGAGTACAGTGGCATGATCATGGCTCACTGCAGCCTGACCTCCTGAGCTCAAGTGATCCACCCACCTCAGCCCCCAAGTAGCTGGTGCAAGCCACCATGCCTGGCTAATTTGTGTGTGTGTGTGTGTGTGTGTGTATATATATATATATATATATATATATATTTTTTTTTTTTTTTTTTTTTTTTTGTAGAGACAGTTTTTCCACGTTGCCCAGACTGGTCCCAAACTCCTTGGCTTAAGTACCTCACTCACCTTGGCCTCCCAAAGTACTGGGATTACAGGGGTATGCCACTGCACCCAGCCAGTGTTCTCATTTGTTAAAAGTAAAGATAATGATATGAGTTAGCATATGTAAAGAGCATATGGTAAGCAAATAATCAGAGGTTAGCTTTTATAAAATATTTTTTAAGTAATCTGATGCTCTCCTCTTGGAACATTTCAATGATACATCTTAATCATTTTCATTATTGGCCAGGCACAGTTGCTCATATCTGTAATCCCAGCACTTTGAGAGGCCAAGGCAAGAGGATCACTTGAACCCAGGAGTTTGAGACCAGCCTGGGTAACATGGGGAGACCTCATCTCTACAAAACATACAAAAATTAGCCAGGTATGGTGGCATGTACCTGTAGTTCCAGCTGCTTGAGGGGCTGAGGTGAAAGGATCACATGAGCTTGAGAGGTTACAGCTGCAATGAGCTGTGACTGCACCACCGCACTCCAGCCTGGGCAACAAAGTGAGATACTGTTTTTTAAAAAATCGTTACCTTAAAACAGAGAGGATCTTGTTTTTATTTCCTCAATTGAATGTGGGAAAAGTGTGGGGAAATGGCGGAGTACAGACATAAAAGATCAGTGCAAGCTCCCTTTAATATCTCAAGAAAATAAAAATCATTTTCTAGTTCTGTCTGTGCAACTATAAGGTATTTTTAGCACAGAGTTCAAACATTTTTAACTAAAAAGACAATGTAAGTGAATGGAAGCCCAGCTATGTAGAGAGTATATATTTCTTTATTTCCAGTAATTCATGGGAACAGCATGTACCAGTAACAAAATAGCACTTTCTCTTGCCTAGCAGATTTTTCCTCCTGTCTAAAGGGCTACTAAAACCATTATGTTTTTTTCCAATGCAGGACATCTTGTCCTTTCCCTGAGGTTATAGTACTTGGTGCCTTTCATGATTTCAGACAGTAAACTGCTCCCTAAGTGGGACTCTGTTCTTTGTCTAAGACATTTTATCTTTTCTAAAGCACAGTGTTCCCACCACGACAAGTGCTATTTATATGTACATTGTCAGAGCTACACAAATAATTCTTACTTTTCTTGAAATATTTAAAATAAAACATTCAGTACAAATTAATAAAGATCAGGTACTTTTAATATTTATATAATTGGAATCTGTTCTTTCAGCTAAGATACTCATAAATCTAGACACCATTATTAAAAAAAAAGTAACTCGATCTTCTTGACCTTTAAAAACACAATGACTTATCATATAAAAAGAGAAAATAAAACCTTGAGCTAAGGATCATAACGAAAGAAGGAAGTTGCTAAAATAAGGACAGAGATCTGGCCAAAGCCTTCTGCAACCTGGTTATTTCCCCTTGTCTTTTCTTCAGGTGTCTCAAAAAGTATTCAAAACTGAATGCACTGTGATTTATCCTTTCTACTTTCCCACCCAGATCCATCCTTTCTCCCACATTTCCTGTCTTGGTTAATGATTCCATTACCCAACCAGAGGTCTGGTGTTATCCTGTACACTTTCATTCTTATTGCCCAGGTCTGACTGGCCACTGGATCCTGGCAGTTCTACCTCCCGATTACTGCTTCAGCTCCTTCCTTTTTTCCACCCCTATATTTGCTCCCTGGACCAAATGTTCTTGAACCTCCACAATAGCCCATGAAAGGTCTTCTAGCATCTAGTCTTGGAGCTCTCCCATTCATTCTCTACTGCAGTCCATGGGAGCTTTCTAAATTGCCCTGTTCTTCCCTGGTGAAGCACTGGCCCCAAGACCTACAGACTGGAGGGTCAGCTCCCTAGAAAGGCATGAGAAGCCCATCAGAATGATCTCTTCCTCCTGTGAAGCCTTGTATTTCAGTACTCCCTGCCCCAGCCTGCACTTGATATTCCAGCTGTTCTGTGCCGTCTGCAGCCTATCAACCCTACCATGCTGCTCCTCTGCCTGGAAATTTTTTTCTCCATCTTGTCACCCTAGAAAATTCTTCTTAAACCCACTGCTAGTTCTGATAGTTCTTCCTCTAGGAAGACTTCTGAGACTTTTCCTTCCCAACCACTGCCATCTCAGCAGCCCTTTTGTATCTTGACCTTCTTTCTATTCCTGTACATTTCATACTGTATTTTTCATGGTTGAATTTACACAGTCTATCTCCCTGGCCATATTGGAAGCTCCCTGGATGTGGAGACTGTTTCTAAGTCATTGTTGCTTCCTCCGGCCTTACTATGTGGATACACCAGGTACCCATCAAATGTTAAAGTAAATTATGATCTCAGTTGTTCATTGCCAACAGTCTGTTACTCCTTTTTTCCACTACTCTACATCCTCCCAATATATTTGATTTTCCAATCCCACCAGGCTCTTATCTTCATCTTATAGATGAGGAAACTGAGGCTCAGAGCATGGAAGACACCTACTAATATCACACTGCTAGTAAGTAACAGTCAGGATACGACCCAAGAGCGGGGTGAAATTGCACAGCCCGGATACTCCAATGCTCCTCCCTGCTGCCTTCGCAGGATATAAGCAGTAGATTGGGAGCAATTTCTTCAAAGTGCAAAACATTTCTACACCTCCATACTTGTGCTCAATCTTCACTCTCCTCTCCTTGATCTGTAGGACTCCTACTTCCCCTTTACATTCTAGTTCAAATGCTGTTGACTTCCCCTTTAAGTTCCATTTCAAATGCTGTTGACATTTTTTTTTTTTGAGACAGGGTCTCCCTCTGCTGCTCAGGCTAGAGTGCAGTGGCACCATCCATCATAGCTAACTGGAGCCCTCAAATTCCTGGGCTCAAGGGATCCTCCCCGTCTTTCACATTTTCTGTTTCTGTCAGTTTGAAATAATAGTTTTCCTCTCCTGTGCATCCTGCAATATCTTTACACACAGATACACATCCCTGAACCTTCTCTTTCATGGCCTTCACCATATTCTAGCTCATATGATGGTTATTAGTACCTTTGGTGCAGAGATCAGGTCTTTTTCATTTTTCTGTGACCACAGCCCCTTATATAGTGCTATGTACATAAAAGTACATAGTACTATTTAGCACATAGTACTGAATGAGTAAGTGAATGAGTGTTATATTTCATCAGTCTGTCTCTGTTGGAGAACAGGTTTTATAAATATTCTTGTCCCCTCAGCACTTGGCCTGGTAATCCGAAAGTAAGTATCTGATCAGGTGTTTGGCTCAATTGTATTTATATCTTATAGTATAGTTATTTTTCATAGCTTGAAAGAAGAGGAGAATGAGAGGGGAAAGGCATATGTAATTTGGGTCTTCAGGTCTGAATCCTTGAAAGAAAAAGAGAAAGGGAGGATCACCCTTGCTCTGGAGACTGTTCTCAACCAGGAGTAGAACACAGCTCCTTTGTGGTACAGGTGGAAATGTGAGTCAGTTGGGTGGGGAGTGGGGGTGGGTGTTGGGGGAAATGCTGGCATTCACATTAGTGGTCGGAACCCAGCAAAACTAAAGGCCCTAAAATGCACTGGGAAGTCTCACGAAACACAGAACTGTGCTGTCCAAAATGCCAACAATGCAGATATTAGCTTTTTAAAATTGCTGCCATAACAAATAACCACAAACTTTGAGGCTTAAACAACGCAACTTTATTACTTTAAACTCCCGTAGGTCAGGAATCTCACATGGGTCTCACTGAGCTAAACGCAAAGCCTCTGTAGGGCTGATACCTGCCTTCAGGCTCTAGCGGAAAATCCATTTCCTTGCCTTTCCCATCTTCTAGGGGTTACCCACATTTCTTGGCCTATGGTCTCTGTCCTCTATCTTCAAAACTAGCAACAGCAAGTTGAGACCTTTTTCCACAGAATCACTCACTCTCCTCTTCTGCCTTAAGGACTTTTGTGATGACTGGACCCATCGGGATAACACAGGGTACTCTGCCCATCTCAAGGTCAGTTGATTAACAACCTTAATTATAACTGCATCCTGAATTCCCTTTGCTATCTAACATAAAATATTCACGGTTACAATGATTAGGATGTGACACCTTTGGGGGCTATCATTCTGCCTGTCACAGTGTGCCCACATTGGAGGACATCCCACAGTTATTGGTCCTTGGTGATTATCTTCTGTGTTAGATGGGTCTGCCTCAAGACAGGGATTCAGAGAATAGTCTGTACTTAGAGAGCTCTGAAATATATGCCCCAGTAAAATCCTCAGCAGTCTGTGAAGTATCATTCCACCTTACAGGACCCCAGCATCCACACCCCTTCCCGTCTCTTGAGACCCAATGGAAGCCATCAGGAACATCAGGTCTCAGTCTCGAGACCCCTTCTCAGTTGTAGCTGGAGGTGGTAGGCACAGGTAAGAATGAAGGTCATGGGGAGACATGTTATCTCATCTAGCCTGGCTTAATACTTATTAAGTTTTTTGCCATCCTAGTCCTCAGTGCTGATATTGACAAAAGCTTCCAAATATGACTACAGAACAAAATATTTAAAGCCATTTATTATTAATATAATATTACAAAAATCAACTCTACAAAAACCATGATTTTGTTCCTCAAATAATAATAACTATGTTGGCTACCAATACAAAGTGCCAGGGACTTTATGCACTGTTTTATTTGTTCCTTATGACAATCTTATTTAGTTGCTATTATTATTCCCATTTTACAGATGGGGAAACTTAGGTACAGAGAGATTACATTATTTGTCCAAAGAGCACATAGCAAGTAAGTGTAGTCAGAGTTTGATTCTAGCTCCACCAGCTTCCAAAACATGCCCAGGCCCATAAATGTAGGTTAGGTTGAAGACGCAGGCATGGCCCAAACTCCGGTATGTCTTGGGGTGAGGGTAACTGTTCCATGCGCCCCATATGTTGCTGTCACTGCCTAGGTTACCAGGTGGTAGAACAAGGCCTGCTTTATCTGTGCTGAATGAACCTTATGGCTTTCTAAGGAACGTTTCTGATATCCCTGATAAAAACTGTTAATCCAGCCACCAGTGACAAGACCTCAAACTAATTAGCCTAAAAAATCAGATTAAAATGGGGTTAATTCTATAATCATCTACCATTTACAGGGAGGTTTGATAATAAAAAGAAACTTAGATCTTTGTTTCAAAGCACTTTCCTAAACAGAAGAATTTACTAATTACAGTGCTTGATAATTATGTGTTGAATACACAAATAAGTAGGACTAGCATTTAAAAACTGATGCATTAAAAAGCTTGAAAGGCTATAGCCTCTTGCATTAACAATGATCATCTCTGAGTGATAAAATAATAGGTATTTTTCTTTTTTATTTAAATAGGTTTTTGGGGAACAGATGGTGCTTTGTTACATAAATAAGTTCTTTATAGGTGATTTCTGCAATTTTGGTGCACCCATCACTCGAGCAGTGTACAGTGTACTCAATGTGCAATCTTGTATCCCTCACTCACCTCCTACCCTTTCCCCCGAATCCCCAAAGTCCATTGTATCATTCTTATGCCTTTGCATCCTCATGGCTTAGCTCCCATTTATGAGTGAGAACACATGATGTTTAGTTTTCCATTCCCCAGTTACTTCACTTAGAATAGTAGTCTTCAATCCTATCCAGGTTGCTGTCAATGCCACTAATTCATTCTTTTTTATGGCTGAAGTCCTCATAGTTTAGCTCCCAAAATTAATGGACACAAATCAGTAGCTCTGCTGTACACCAACGGTGACAAAGCTGAGAATCAAATCAAGAACTCAACCCCTTTTACAATAGCTGCAAAAACATAAAATAAAATATTTACGAATATACCTAATCAAGGAGGTGAAAGACCCCTGCAAGGAAAACTACAAAACACTGCTTAAAGAAATCACAGATGACACAAATGGAAACACATACCATGTTCATGGATGGGTAGAATCAACACTGTGAAAATGACCATGCTGCCAAAAGCAATCTACAAATTCAATGCAATTTCCATCCAAATACCACCATCATTCTTCACATATGACATTTGATTTTCCATTCCTGAGTTACTTCACTTAGAATAATAGTCTCCAATTCCATCCAGGTTGCTACAAATATATACAGGGGTGTGTGTGTGTGTGTGTATCTCTCTCACAATTTCTTTGTCCATTTGTTGACTGATGGGCATTTGGGCTGGTTCCATATGTTTGCAATTGCGAATTGTGCTGCTATAAACGTATGTATGAAAGTATGTCTCTTGTATGTCTTCTTTTCCTTTGGGTAGATACCCAGAAGTGGGATTGCTGTATTAAATGGTAGTTCTACTTTTAGATAAGAAATCTTCACTCTGTTTTCCATAGTGGTTGTACTAGTTTACATTACACTAGCAGTGTAAAAGAAGTAACTCAGGAATGGAAAATCAAACATCATATGTGAAGAATGATGGTGGTATTTGGATGGAAATTGCATTGAATTTGTAGATTGCTACTCATTTGTGTACATTAATTTTGTATCCTGAAACTTTGCTGAATTCATTTATCAGTTCTAGGAGCTTGTTGGAGGAGTCTTAAGGGTTTTCTAGGTATACAATCATAACATTGGCAAACAGCAACAGTTTGACTTCCTCTTTACCAATTTGGATGCCCTTTATTTCTTTCTCTTGTCTGATTGCTCTGGCTAGGGCTTCCACTACTATGCTGAATATAATTAGTGAGAGTGGGCATCCTTGTCTTGTTACAGTTCTTAGTGGGAATGCTTTCAACTTTTCCCCGTTCAGTATTAGGTTGGCTGTGAGTTTGTCACAGACGGCTTTTATTATCATAAGATATGTCCCTTCTATGCTGATTTTGCTGAGAGTTTTAATCATAAATAGATGCTGGATTTTGTCAAATGCTTTTCCTGCATCTATTGAGACGATCATGTGATTTTTGTTTTTAATTCTATTTATGTGGTATATCACATTTATTGACTTGCAGACGTTAAACCATCCCTGCATCCCTGGTATGAAACCCATTTGATTATGGTGGATTATGTTTTTGATATGCTTTTGGGTTTGGTTAGCTAGTATTTTGTTAAGGATTTTTGCATCTATATTCATCAGGGATATTTTTCTTTTTCTTTTTTTTTTTATGTCCTTTCTTGGCTCTGGTATAAGGGTGATAGTGGCTTCACAGAATGATTTAGGGAGAATTCTCTCTTTATCTTGTGGAATAGTGTCAATAGGATTGGTACCAGTTCTTATTTGAATGTCTGATAGAATTTAGCTGTGAATCCGGAACATTTTTTTATAGGCAATTTCAAAATTATCATTTCAATCTGACTGCTTATTATTGGTCCATTCAAAGTTTCTATTTCTTCCTGGTTTAATCTAGGAGGGTTGTATATTTCCAGGACTTTATCCATCTTCTCTAGTTTTTCTAGTTTATGCATGTAAAGGTGTCCACAGTAGTCTTGAATAATCTTTTGTATTTCTGTGGTATAGAGTTGTAACAGCTCTCATTTCATTTCTAATTGAGCTTATTTGAATCTTCTCTCTTCTTCATTAATCTTGCTAATGGTCTATCAGTTTTATTTATCTTTTCAAAGAACCAGCTTTTTGTTTCATTTGTCTTTTGTATTTTTTTTGTTTTAATTTCATTTAGTTCTGTTCTGATCTCTGTTATTTCTTTTCTTCTCTTGGGTTTGGGTTTGGTTTGTTCTTGTTTCTCTAGTTCCTTGAGGTGTGACCTTAGATTATCTATTTGTGCTTTCAGACTTTATGATGTAGGCATTTAAGGCTGTGAATTTTCCTTTTAGCACTGCCTTTGTTGTATCCCAGAGATTTTGATCAGTTGTGTCACTATTATCATTCAGGTCAGAGAATTTTTTAATTTCCATGTTGATTTCATTGTTGACCCAGTGATCATTCAGGAGCAAGTATTTGCATGGTTTTTAGGGCTCCTTCTGGAGTTGATTCCAATTTTATTTCATTGTGGTTTGAGATGGTACTTGATATAATTTCGATTTTCTTAAATTTATTGAGATTTGTTTTATGGCCTATCATATGGTCTGTCTTGGAGAATGCTCCATGTACTGATGAACAGAATGTATATTCTGCAGTTATTGGGTAGAATGCTTTGTAAATATCTGTTAAGTGCATTTGTTCTAGGGTATAGTTTAAATCCATTGTTTCTTTGTTGACTTTTTGTCTTGATGACCTGTCTAGTGCTGTCAGAGGAGTATTGAAGTCCCCCACTATTACTGTATCTCATTCTTAGGTCTAGTAGTAATAGTTTTATAAATTTGGGAACTCCAGTGTTAGGTGCATATATATGTAGAATTATGGTATTTTCCTTTTGGCCTCTCGACGATATATGAAAAATTGTGATATTTTCCTATTGTGATATTTTCCTGTTATGGTATTTTCTTGTCCAACAGGAAAATATCACAATTTTTAGAGCCTAAATCTCTAGCTAGGCCAGGGACATTTTCCTTGATTATCCCCTCAAATACGTTTTCCAAGCTTTTAGATTTCTCTTCTTCCTCAGGAACACCAATTTTTCCTAGGTTTGGTTGTTTAACATAATCTCAAACTTCTTGGAGGCTTTGTTCATTTTTTAAAAAATATTCTTTTTTCTTTGTCTTTGTTGAATTAAATTGGTTTAACTTGAAAACCTTGTCTTTGAGTTCTGAAGTTCTTTGCTTGTTTGATTTTGTTGCTGAGACTTTCCAGTGCATTTTGCATTTCTCTAAGTGTTTCCTTCATTTCCTGAAGTTATGGTTTTTTTTAAATGCTCTCTATTTCACTGAAGATTCTTCCCTTCCTATTTTGTATCTTTTTCAAAATTTCATTATGTTGGACTTTATCTTTCTCTGTTGCCTCCTTGATTAACTTAATAATTGACCATCTGAATTCTTTTTCTGGCAATTCAGGGATTTCTTCTTGGTTTGGATCTATTGCTGGTGAGCTAGTGTGATCTTTTGGGGGTCTTAAAGAACCCTGTTTTGTCATATTACCAGCATTGTTTTCCTGGTTCCTGCTTATTTGAGCAGACTATGTCAGAGGGAAGATCTGGGGCTCAAGGGCTGCTGTTCTGATTCTTTTGTTCCACAGGGTGCTTCCTTGATGTAGTGTTCTCTCCCTTCCCCTAAGGATGGGGTTTCCTGAGAGCTGCAGTGATTGTTATTTATCTTCTGGATCTAGTCACCCAGTGGAGCTACTGGGCTCTAGGTTGGTACTGCAGGTGTTTGCACAGAGTCCTGTGATGTGGACTGTCTTCAGTCTCAGCTGTAGATACCAGCACCTGCTCCAGTGGAAGTGGTAGGGGAGTGAAATGGACTCTGTGAGAGTCCTTAGTTGTAGTTTTGTTTATTGCACTAGCTTTGCGTTGGCTGGCCTCCTGCCAGGAGGTGGCAATTTCAACAGAGCATCAGCTGCAGTAGTACAGGGAGGATCTGGTGAAGGGAAGGGCCCTAGAGCTCCCAAGAGATTATGCCCTTTGTCTTCAGCTACCAGGGCAGGCAGAGAAAGACCATCAGATGTGAGCAGGGTTAGTGAGTCTGAGATCAGACTCTCCTTGGGCGGGGCTTGCTGCAGCTGCTGTGTAGGATGAGGGTGTGGGTCTCAAGCCAATGGGTTATTTTCCCAGAAGGATTATGGCTTCCTCTACTTTGTCATGCAGGTTGCCAGGGAAGTGGGGGAAAGCCAGCAGATACAGGCCTCACCCACCTCCCACACAACCCCAAAGATCAGTCTCACTCCCACCGTGTCCTTCCAAAAGCACCAAGTTTATTTTCAGCCAGTGGGTGAGCAGGGCTGGAAACCTACCCCAGGCTGCCAGCCTCCTGGCTGAGAAATCAAACAGGGCTTTCAGGTCTTGTGCCTCCCCACCTGCTGTGGCTTCATGCTGTGTCTGCACTCCCTATTCACCCTCTCCCCAAGTTCTGTTTAGGAAACTTCATGTTCGGTCAAAATTGTTACAAAGTTCAGCTGGAAGTTTCCTTCTTCCTGTGGTCTTTTCCCAGTTCCTCTGGCAGCCCTCCCCAAGGACCTCTGTGAGACAAAGTAAGAAATGGCTTCCCTGGGGACCAAGAGCCCATAGGGCTCTTTCCACTGCTTCTTCTACTCCTGTATTTTTCTCAGCTCTCTAAACTGTCTCAGCTCCAGGTAAGGTCAAGTCCTCCTTCTGTGATCTGGACCTTCAGGTTCCCCAGTGAGGGTCATGTTCAGGGTTGGATGATCCCCCTTTCACACTTTCACACTCGGGCACTCACAGTTTTTGACTGTCTCCCAGGGCCTGCAGGAGCAATCTCCTTCCTTCAAAGGGTCTGTGGATTCTCTTGGCTTTCCTGGTATGTTCCTGCAGTAGTTCTTGGAGCAAAAGTTCACGATGTGAGTCTCCACATGCTGTTCTGTCCATCCGAGTGGGAGGTGCAATTTAGTCCTGCCTCCTATCTGCCATTTTCCTCCCCATTCCCTGCCTGAATCTTTAAAGATAGACCTGGAAATCTGAAGAGCTGGGCTCTGTCCTGGCACTATGGCAGCTGACTGTGTGCCTTTGTTTCCTTGTTTATCTATATCTTCTATTTTTTCCCACAATGAAGGCATTTTTTCCCCACATGTATATCTTATAATGTAGGAAAAGTTCTTAAAAAGAGTATTTCATTGAAAATTAGGTAAGTAAGATAAAGACTAGGAGAAAGTAAATAAAACAAATAAATGAACTCTTGATTAGTGGAGATGTTTACTATCTGGCAATCTCATTCCAGTTAAAATGTCACATAAAAAATGGATAAAATATTGTCCATATTGAGTTATATATTAGGAGGGACAAATTTGGCTTTGGAAAGAAACTATTTTATTGTTTAATAGTTAATTTCTTAACCTAAGAGAATTCTTTATGAACATTTTTAACAATAAAAAGTTTTTCATCAATGAGATACTGTCTCACACCAGTCATCATGGCTATTATTAAAAAGTTAAAAAGATAAGAGATGCTGGTGAGGTTATGGAGAAAAATGAACACTTATACACTATTGGTGGGAGTGTAAATTAGTTCAACCATTGTGGAAAATACTGTGGTGATTCCTCAAAGACCTAAAGATAGAAACATCATTTGATCCAGCAATCCCATTACTGGGTATATACCCAAAGCAGTATAAATCATTCTATTATAAAGACACATGCACATGTATGTTCACTGCAGCACCATTCACAATAGCAAAGACATGAAATCAACCTAAATGGCCATCTATGGTAGACTGGATAAAGAAAATGTGGTACATATACACAATGGACTACTATGCAGTCATAAAAAGGAATGAGATCATGCCCTTTGCAGGAACATGGATGGAGCTTAAGGCCATTAGCCTGCACAAACTAACACAGGGACAGAAAACCAAATACCACATGTTCTCACTTGTAAGTGGGAGCTAAATGATGAGAACACATGGACACAGGGAGGAGAACAACACACAATGGGCTATCAGAGGATGGAAGGCAGAAGGAGGTACAGGATTAGGAAAAATAACTAATAGGTACTAGGTTTAATACCTGGGTGATGAAATAATCTGTATAACTAACCTCCATGACACAAAGTTGCCTATATAACAAACATTCATTGTACCCCTGAACTTAAAAGTTAAAAAAAGTTTTTCATTAGAAAATTTAAATTAAAATGAATAAAACCTTCAATTCTCATGAATTTTGGCAATTTAAAATCAAATAAACATTCTGAATATTTTAAAAACTATACATTTATATATCTAAATATTGTATACAATATACAAAGTGGTATACATTACATATAACACACATTCTATATTATGTGACATCTATTATATATTATAGATTTGTTTATAGTATAAATATGGTTCTATATAAACATATACATTTATTATATACCATATTAATATAAGCAAATACATATACAAACATATATAACCAAACATAAACATAAAATATAAACACACACACAAGTACACAAAACAATGACCAATGACAGAGCCAGGTTCCAGGCATCAGACGTCATGGGAAAAACAGAGGGCTTCAACCAGACAATTCTGGTCTTAAATCTTATCTCTGTTGCGCTAGCTTTGCAGATCTAGCTGAGGCAGATGACTCAACCCCTTTGAGTCTCCTTCCTTATCCCAACACTCAGGCTAATAACACTGACTCCCAGGACTGTTATAAAGATTAAATGAGGAGGTGTGGGTGGCAAGCCTAGCAAAGAGCAGGCACTCAATAATAGAAACCCGCCATGGCTGCTTTCCTTTGTTATTCTGACTCTAAATTCTGTGTTCTTTCCAGCACACCACCCAACACTGTAGTTTGTGTAGCTCACAGAACCTTCTTCCACAGCTATATCTAGTAAGAAGCTTTGCACCTGATTCTGCAGCTGCCTCATCTGCAGGAAGTTGCAATTCACTGGCATGCATCATAGACTTCAAGACTTCAAAACCTGCTTACCAACCTGGGAAAACCCATGAAGTGATTAAAACAACCAAATAAAGCACTAGCCTTTTGATGTCTCTAACTCAGTGGTCTAGGGTTACACTTTATTTCTATTTAAAAAACACTGCAGGTTCTATTTATTGTCTTCATTTCTTGAATTTTACTGTTCATCCAAAGGAAATCAGAAGCATTACCATAGCACGCTGAGAAAACATCTGAAGATCTCCCTATAATTAACAAATATAGTGCCTTTGCCTTTTCAACTAATTCCTGCTAAATAGCTCATAGACGCTGGCATTTTTAGTTACTTTAAGATTTCATTCAAATAAAACTCCTGTAAAAATGTCTGGAATGAAGAGACCGCCTATCTGAGAGACAATAATGGGTTTCTTCTAAATACCTTTTCATTGTTCACAGAATTGATAAAAATCAACTATTAAATGATGCTGCAAATTTATAATCCTTCCAACCAGAGAAACACCCTACCATAACATGCTAAGTAGGGTAAGAAAATCAATTGTGTAAAATGCGGAGCTGTGAACAGGAGGTTAATGAAAAATAATATATTTCAGTCAGTCTGTGCTGTCACAAAAGACACATAAGTGAAGAAAGTAAAACTTACACAACTGACTGAATGCCAAGCTGAAGGAGCTGCAAATCGTCACTAGGTGTTCAGGTTCTAATTCTGCCCTGACACCCTCAGGATGAGAACACCACCTTCTCCATTGAGAACAGGGACCCAGCAGGGGATTGAGGCAGTCACCCACCCTATTATCCAAGTTTGTGTTATTATAGGCCAGCTTGTGGCAGGTTTTTACCTTACAACTTACAGTTTACAGAATACTTACTTATACATATTAAAGGGAAATAGTGTCCTTAGGTTCATTATATTATCCATTTTGATGATCTCTAGGGATGCATAAAGGTTTATTTCTATTGCTACCTTGCTCTTCTGAACCTCAGTTGCCTACCTATAAAATAGGAATAAAGCACACCTTGCTTATAGGTTGCTGGAGGCCTGAATGAGATATCTGCCATGTGCCTTACACAGTACTGAGGACACTGGACAATCATAATAAATCATGATGGTTAAGTTTCTGTGTCACCTTGACTGGGCTAAGGGATGCCCAGATAGCTGATAAAACATTCTGGGTGTGTCTGTGAGGGGGTTTCTGGAAGAGATTAGCATTTGACTCAGTAGACTGAGTAAAGAAGATCACCCCCACCAATGTCAGGGGGCATCATACAATCCACTGAGGGCCCAAATGGAACAAAAAGGTAGAGGAAGTGCAAATGTGCTCTTTCTGCTTAAACTGAGACATTAGTCTCCTGCCATTGGTCGTTGATGCTCCTGGTTCTTGGGCCTTCAGATTTGGAATGAATCATACCACTGGCTTTCCTCTTTCTCCATCTTGTAGATGGCAAATACTGGGATCTCTCAGCTTCCACAATCACATTAGCTAATTCCCATAACAATTCTCCTCACATATACAGTGTGTGTGTGCGTGTGTGTGTGTGTCACAATGCATTCAGAATCTGACCACTTCTGGAGGCCCCTGCTATTACCACCTGGTTCATCACTTTCTGCCTCTGTCTTACTAGTCTCCCTGTCCCCGCTGCCTTCATCCCAGTCTGTTCTCAACACAGCAGCCAGAGTGACCCTGCATAAAATGTTGTCAGAACATGTCTCTCCTCCACTGAAAGCCTTCCAAATGGCCCCTATCTCAGATCAGAAGTCAATGCCCTTATAGAGAGCCTCCAGGTCTACAACTACCCCGTTCCAATCTTACCTCTCTGATCTCACCTGCCTTGCTTGTGTCTATCTCTCCAGCTGGAGAGAATGGTATTCATTACCTCTCTGGAATATTTTTTTTTTTTTTTTGAGTCAGAGTCTTGCTCTCTTGCCAGGCTGGAGTGCAGTGGCGCCATCTCGGTTCACTGCAACCTCCGCCTCCTGGGTTCAAGCAATTCTCCTGCCTCAGCCTCCCGGGTAGCTGGGACTATAGGCACATGCCACCATGCCCAGCTAATTTTTTATGTATTTTTAGTAGAGACAGGGTTTCACCATGTTGGCCAGGATGGTCTCGATCTCTTGACCTCGTGATCCGCCCACCTCAGCCTCCCAAAGTGCTGGGATTACAGGCTTGAGCCACCGCTCCTGGCCTCTGGAATGCTTTTTACACTAGCTATCCATGTAGATCTCTGATATCTCCCTCCCTTTCTTCAAGTCTTTGCTCAAATATCATCTTTTTCAGGAAGGCCTTTTTTGGACCACCTTACTTAAAATTGTAGTCTCTGCCCCGCAGAACTCCCTACCTCTTTTCTCTCCTTCATGGTTTTCCATGGCCCTTCTCATCTTCTAGCATCCTATCTCATTTACTTATTTGGTTTAGGTTATGGCTCCCTCTTCCAGAATGTAATCTCCACAAGGGCAGGGATCATTTTCTCTTTTGTTCCCTTCTGTATTCCCTAGCTTAACCCAGTTGAGGTTTGGGGGCAATTCAAAAAGCAAACCACTTGCGGTCCTGTGGAGGAACTTGGTCTCATTGGGATTTCATTGTCTCCATCTTCTTTGTCCCTGGTTCATATTGCTCAGCTAAAAAAGGTTTTGGAGGAAAAATATTCTTTATGCAGCACAATCAAAAATAAAGCAGTGGGCAATAATAGACCCCACTAATAGAACATCAGCAGGCTTGGCTATCATCTTTGTTCTTAGTTAACATGAGCATTTCAGACACATACTGAGGATCTATAGATTAATGAGTGGCGAAATCATTTGCTTTCATTCTCTAGAGACTCATTCAGTTAACCTTTATCTGAGAAGCAGTATATTACGTTTGCAGACTATTTGAGAGAGGAGTAACAAACACTAGTTTGGAAAAACAACTCCTTCATGTAACAGAAATAGGAATTGATTGACGGGTTCTGCCAGGGTAATTGATCATCCTTTCTTCTGCCCAAATTCACCAGCTTGATTTTATGTTGACATTTTTTATGCAGTTCTCCCTGCCACAGGTTAATTGGAACTGGGATCTAGAGAGGAGCCTCTGAAACTCATTATCCTGCATCATGGATGTGCTTTATGTGAACATTTTCCAGAGATAAGATTCTAATTATAACGATGCTTATACCTGCAGAGATGAACATCTAGAAATGTTCACTGGGGCAGGAGTAAGAGTTTCAGTGTTTAAGGCAGCACACATGAAATAACATTGAATGTTCCTTTTGGTGCTGATAGTATATGGTTGCACACAGAATTACAATAGGATAACTGAGAACAAAACCTGGGCCCTTCTCTAAGCCCAACCGGGAGAAACATTACCTTAACTTAAATTGCTAATGGACAGTAGCAAGAATAAAGATGTCAGCAGTAGCAACCCTCTCCTTTAGAGCTCTTTCCCCCTTCTATAAATTTTAACTAAAATAGTAAAGGGGAAGAACTTCAATACCAAACCACAGAAATGGAACATCTCAATCTCTGTGGCCATGGTATGCAGAAAACCCTGAGGAAAGGCCTGTTTCCATGGCACAGTATAACCGCTACATTATATAGCGTGACGCAGCAACAATACAGGGAGCAGGAGAAACACAGCATAAGTAGGGGTGACCTCTAAATACAAAAACGTACTGAAGAAATGGCCATAGGAAATATCATGGCATCTTTAATTTGGGATCAAACAGATGTATATAGTTGATACTAAAATACATTAATCATGAAAACTAATTTGACTTTATTCTAAGCAAGTGATGGAAGAGGTGGAACATTTTTGAAGGTAGGGCCAAAAGGAAACCCCAGAAAGTCACGACCTACATCAATTTTCCATTCTTTTTACTTTATATATTGATTAGCTGTACTCTCTTAGAGTGAGATGGATTAAAAAACAAAACAAAACTGAAAGCAGCTGTTTCAAAAAAGGTTTAGAGTGAAAAATGCACAATATGACTGCAGCAAAGCTAGGAACCCACCGTGAAAATTCAGCTTCACAAATGTCATTCCTAGCATAATACTGATGGAAAATTTCAGTGCAGGGCATTTGTCAAAGGGAGAGGAGGGAAAGGTTTACTATGAAATCCTCTTAAAGGACAGTACATTAACTATTGAGTGCTTACTGTATGCTAGACGCTGTAAGTGTGGCGAGGTAAAACACTGAAAGCAAATCCCTAAACAGGCAAGATGCAGTTTAGTGGGAGAGATGGATGAACTTAAACAATTACAAAACTGATAGCAGGAAATACAGGTCTTTGCTCCTAGAGTGCCACTGAAGCAAAGGGAAAGGAACTATTGCCTCAGCATAGGTTTCTGGGAGATTATATGGATGTTGAGTGGTATCTTGAAGGATGAAGAGGAGCTCACTGTCTTTCTGGAAATGGAAGAGTACAGAAAAGGTGATGGGCATTCAGTCTGACCACACCTGGCCACTGTGATCAGGTGATCATTTCATACTCAGTGTTGTGCCTGGAAATTGTCCTCTGAATTTTTTTTTTCCAGTTTCCAAAAAACATAAATTTTTTTATGAAGTGTGTGTTCAACCAAACCTCACTAATGAAACAATATTTAATTCATTTTCCCACTTACTTTAAACGGAGGCTTTCAACCAGAGCTTCTGAAGTAGCAAGGACCGCTGTACCACGTGATGAAAATCTAGCTAAGGGTAAACAGAACTGAAATTTTATATAGCTAGAACAGCTTTGTTGTGCTGATGTGCTGAGACGGGAGCACTTAAAAATGTTATTTTTTGAGGGGGAAACACTTAAAAAAGCTGTTGGTGATTTCATGGTCACCAGTCCTGGGCCCACGGGTGCCATACCTCTTTTCCTTTCTCTTACTTCCTGGCAGTTCCTCCCTGTGTCTGGCTTTTCACCATCTCCTGTCTTGGGGAGTAGCCCTTGGAATACTATGGTTACAAGCAAAAGAAACTTCCTGTTTAATTTGGAAAAGGCATTCTACTGTCAAGAATGGGGAACTCACTGGATTGAAAGAAAATCAAGAATTGGGCTTAAAAACAGTAGGCATAGGGTGCTTTAGGTGGCCAGGCAGCAGGAACTGATGGGCAATCTTTTCAGGATGCCGCTGCAGGGCCCACTCCAATATTTTTTTTTCCTGTTTTTGTGAGATTTAATCCAAATTTCTAAGTCCTGGGAAAGAGATAGTCTACCTTGGACCATGTGGTTTGTGCTAAAAGAGGCAAGAATCCTTTCCCTCAATGGAAATCAGTGAAGGAATTTCACTGCTGCACTGAAGAACATCCTCCTTCCTCTTCAAGGGGGTTTTCCTTCTAGTATTAGGGGTAACATTCTTAGAGCAAACTTCCATTCAGGACTCCTGATAACGCTCTTTTTGATCAACATGATCAAAACCAGTTTTTGTGATGGTCAAGGAGAAATGGGTGCTTTTACTGAAGCATTCAAGACATGTGGCTGGTGAGAGCAGCACTTTACAGCGCACACTACAACCGGGCATAACAGCACCAAATAACTAAGGAAGGGGAAACCCCAGTCTATCTGACAGGTAAAGGTGATCCTTGGACACTTTAAGGGTTTCAGGGTAGTGATTTTCATCTAGGCTTGTTGATATCTGGAATTTGGGTCTTTCGCTGTGAAAGACAAATGGTGAAGAAAGTAGGTATATAAGAAACCTGGAAAACTCAACCCAGAAGATGACAAGATGACAGCATTGCAGAGCTGAGTTCAAATCTGGTTCCTGGTTGGGTTAACAAATTCACTATGTTTTGAGGACAAGAATGCCTACTCTTACCACTCCTGTTCAACATGGTACTAAAATTCCTAGCCAGAGAGCAAGCAGGCGAGAGAAACAAATAAAAGGCATCCAAATAGGAAGACAGGAACTCAAATTATCTTTGTTTGCAGATGATATAATTCTATACCTGGAAAATAACATCCTTTCTGCAAAAGTTCCTAGAGCTGATAAATAACTCCAGCAAAGTTTCAGGATAAAAATTAATGTACAAAAATCACTAGCATTTCTGTATAAGTAAGTACTGCATGTTAATTGATTGCACCACTGGAGCATGCTAAAAATCACGAGCATTTCTGTACATTAACAATGTCTAAGCTGAGAGCCAAATCAACAACACAATCCCATTCATAACAGCCAAAAAGAGAAGAAAATACCTAGGAATACAGCTAAACAGAGAGGTGAAAGGTCTCTGCGGTGAGAATTACAAAACAGTGCTCAAAGAAATCAGAGATGACACAAACAAATGGAAAAACATTCCATGCTCATTGATTGGAAGAATCAATATTGTTAAAATAGTCATACTACCCAAAGCAATTTACAGATTTAATGTTATTCCTATCAGACTACCAATGATATTCTTCACAGAATTAGAAAAAGCTATCTTAAAAATTATGTGGAACCAAAAAAGAGCTCAAATACCCAAGGCAATCCTAAGCAAAAAGAAAAAAGCTGAAGGCATCATGTTATCTGACTTCAAACTATACTACAAGGCTATGGTGACCAAAACAGCATGTATTGGTACAAAAACAGACACACAGACCAATGGAACACAATGGAGAACACAGAAATAAAGCCACACCCAAACTATCTGATATTCAGCAAGTCAACAAAAAACAAGCAATGGGAAAAAGACTCCCTATTCAAAAAATGGTGCTTGGATAAATGGCTAGCCATATGCAGAAGATTGGAGCCGGGTCCCTTACTTACACCACACACAAAAATCAACTAAAGATTAATTAAAGACAAATGTAAAACCTAAAACTATAAAAACTCTGGAAGATAATCTAGGAAATACCATCTGGATATTGGACTTGGCAAAGAGTTCATGATGAAGATGCTGAAAGCAATTGCAACAAACACAGAAATTGACAAATTGGACTTATAAAGAGCTTCTGTAGAGCAAAACACACTATCAACAGAGTAAACAGACAACCTAAATAATGGGAAAAAATATTCACAAACTAAGCATTCAACAAAGGTCTAAGGACATGAATAGACACTTTTCGAAAGAAGCCATATGCATGGCCAAGAAGCATATGAAAAAATGTTCAACATCATTAATCATTAGAGAAAATGCAAACTGAAAACACAGTGAGATACCATCTGAAGCCAGTTAGAATGGCCAATATGAAAAGTCAAAAAATAACATGCTGGTGAGGTTGCAGAGAGAAGGGAATGCTTAGACACTGTAGGTGGAAATGTAAATTAGTTCAGCCATTGTGGAAAGCAGTGAAGTGATTTCTGAAAGAACTTAAAATGGAAGTAACATTTGACCCAGCAATCCCATTATTAGCTATATACCCAAAGGAATATCATTATACCATAAAGACACATGCACACTGACATGGTTTGCCTGTGTCCCCACCCAAATCTCATCTTGAATTATAGTTTCCATAATCCCCACATCTTGAGGAAACCCATAGGGGGTAATTTAATCATGGGGGCAGTTATCCTCATGCTGTTCTCATGACGGTGAGTGAGTTCTTGCAAGATGTAATGGTTTTATATGGGGCTTTTCCCCCTTTGCTCAGCACTTCTCCTTCCTGCTGCCATGTAAGGAAGAACATGTTTGTTTTCCCTTCCACCATGATTATAAGTTTCCTGAGGCCTCTCCAGCCATGCTGAACTGAGTCAATCAAACCTCTTTTCTTTATAAATTACCCAGCCTTTGGTATATTTTTATTAGCAGCGTGAGAATGAACTAATACACATGTGTATGTTCACTGCAACATTATTCACAACAGCAAAGACATGGAATAAACCTAAATACCCTTCAACAGTAGAATGGCTAAAGAAAATGTGATACATATGCACCACGGAATACTGTGCAGCCATAAAAAGAATGAGATCGTGTCCTTTGCAGCAACATAGATGAAGCTGGAGACTCTAATCCTATGTGAACACAGGAACAGAAAACCAAAATACTGCATTTTCTCGCTTATAAGTGCAAGCTAAATACTGAGTACACATGGACACAAAGATGGGAACAGTAGACACCAGGGCCTCCTTGAGTGTGGAGAATGAGAGGGGGGTGAGGATCAAAAAACTACCTATTGGGTACTTTGCTTATTACCAGGGTGACAACATAATCTGTACACCAAACCCCTGTGACACGCAATTTATGTATCTAACAAATCTGCACATGTACCCCTGAACCTAAAATAAAAATTAAAAAAACAAAACAAGACAGAACAAGTTCACTGTGTTTTGTGTATGCCATGTATAAAATGGCACATTACTCACCCCTGTGTGCATAGTCCTCAAGTTACTTAAAGTTTATGAGCCATTATAAAACTCTGTAGAACTTCATGTGATAGACCCAAAGGTGGAATCAGTTAGGGAGCAAACAAATGAATAAATTCCTTTAGCCCATTTGGGTGGTCCCACATATCAGGCCCTAGCTGTGACAGAAAATGCTTCCTGACCTCCTCACGCTGTTCACATTCTTCATTCTGAAACAATTGTACCAGTGTGTTCCATGCCATGTTTCTCAACTTCTTCCTGAGCTTCCAAGTTTGGGATCATAGGAATACTTTCCTGTTTGGCATTTTACACTTGACCTTGGTACTTACTTGCACTCTGGCTCTGACCTTTGCTTTCCTTCTTGAGTTCAACTCACATTCCTACCAGTTACTATTTTCAGTGGTCTTGATTAGCACCCCAAGCCATTAGGATTGGTTTTGGACCCTGTAATTTGAGTGACAAATGTTCCAGGTGCTGTGACCCCTCAGGATCTAGGCAATGACAAAAGTGCTTGTGTAACTTCAATGTTAATTCAGGCAAGCCAGTATAGTGGGGAGTCACCCCTCTGCCCCATGTGTGCCTTCTACTGTTAATGCATAAACACTCTGTAGTTTCTAATAATTTATCTCTCTTCTTTTAGGATTTCATTAAACTGCCAGGCAATATTTTTACATGCTTTCAAAAGCTCTGTGAAGGCTGCTCTTAGTGATGGGTGAAATGATTTCTAAAAATAACCTGCAGATCAATGTGTTCAGCCTGTAGAAATCTTGATGCAGTAAGGTACGATTAAACGGGCAAAATAAAATATTTTAGTTTAGAATACGTTACTAATACCCTGTGAAAAGAGCCCTGGCTTTAGAAACCAGGGCTTGATAATCCTGGCTTTATGTATTACTGACTATGTGGCTTTAGGCGAGTCATGTAACTTCTCCGGAGCCTCAGTTTCTTTGATTGCAAAATGAAACAATAACATCTCCCTCATGGTATTGTGGCAAAGTAAAATGAGAAACCATGAAAATGTTGCTGATAGGCTGCTGGGTATCATCTGGTAGGCTTATTACATATTTGTTAATCTTCATTTGAACCCAAAACCTAAAAGTGATTCCAAGTAGTCACTGGGGTCTATGGAAAAGCTGTAGGAAAGTTTACTTTTTTAAAAGAGTTGCATATAAGAAAAACAAATAAATGAAGAAAAAGAAAAGAAAAAAAGCTGCATTTCAGTTAAGTTGATTAGAAAGAAAATTTCCTTAGAATGAGTTTTGTTTCTATCTTCATTTTAAGGACACAAAGCAGAATGTGTTCCTGGTGGATGGCTTTCATTTAGGAAATGCACTAGGAGCGCATTTTCAGAAATTTTTAAAAGTCATTTTGCTGATATGAGTTTCTTATCTGGCCCCAACATACATGTCTTTCCCTAAGCTGGAGGACTGCCTCTTATTTTGCATGTCCCTGGATGTCACGCTCAGAGATGCCAGAATTTAAATTCTTTTAATCTGTTACTCGAATAAATACAGTCACATAGTGTTAAGCTCAAATTGTTTTTAATACCACTGAGTACATAATATACATTACCTCAGTCCAAATTTTACCCAAACATGAAACTTTAAATTCTATAAAACAAATTAATATATATTTATCAAAACTCTAAATTTATCATGAAAGTCCCTTTACTGAGAGAAAAACTAGCATATTAAGTATTGCTTTCATTCCAGCTATTTTCCTAGTTGTTTTACTTTTGTTATTTTATCACATTTTCAATATGACAAGTATCATCATTGCCATTTTACAGAGGAGGTAACTGAGACTGAGAGAAGTAAATTAAATGGTCTAAGTTTTAAATGGTATAGCTTTCCTGGCTCCTCAGCCAGTGACCTTCTCCACGAAGAAGTATATTACTTACATTAGGACTCTTGAAGGAGGAGAAAAAGAGCAAATAAATCAGCCACTGTACTATAATTCTGTTGTTTTGAGCTTTTCTCAAAAGGTCATATTCTTAGTTTACTCAATTTAGTTTCAATAAGATTGATACAGCTCCTATGATTTGATATTCTCATTAGTAAGGGGAGCTGCTGAAAGCATTTTGTATATTAAAGAATTATTGGGCACTTCTTTCACCATGTCTGACTAATGCTCAGAATATTCATTTTTCTACAGAGTAGGGGAGTGTGACATATGATGTCATGTTTATTACAGTTTGCAGGGAATAAATGCCACAGGCCCACTGTCAGTGTGGCACACCTAATTTGATCTTCATCATCAACAATGGCTTCCACTTCTGACCATGTCCAATGTGTAAGGCCCTCACCTGGATCTGATATTTTCTTCTGCCCAGCATCTACCCCTCCTCTTTTTAAAATAGCATCTCAAGTATCTTAGAGGCTCCCTCTGTTTGGGTTAATTTTATGTATCAACTTGACTGGGCCAAGGGATGCCCAAACAGCTGGTTAAACATTACTTCTGGGTGTGTCTGTGAGGGTGTTTCTGTAAGACATTAGCATATGAATTGGATGGTTGAGTAAAGCAGATAGCTCTCTCCAATGTGGGTATGCATCATCCAACCCACTGAGGGCCTGAAGAGAATAAGAAGGCAGATAACAGAGCTGGGACCTTGATTTATTGTCCTCAGTGCTCCAATTCTTAGGACTTTGGAATTTCCAGAAAGACACAAGCTTTTCTGGGTCTACAACTTGTAGATGCCAGATCATGGGATTTCTCAGACTCCATAATTGTGTGAGCAATAACCTAATACCTTATAGTACATCTCTCTCTCTCTCTGTAGCTTTATACGTGTGTGCACACGCACACACGCACACACGCGCACACACACACACACACACACACACACACACACAGACTTCTATTGGTTCTATTTATCTGGAGAACTCTGACTAATATACCCTTTCTCCTACTGTGAGTCCATTTGATTTAGTAGGGGACAGATCCCACCCTCAGCCCCTCAGCTTCATGACGGTGAATGACTCAGGCCCATTCAGTAAGTATGCCTCACCTCTGGGCTGTAGGGCTTGCAGGGACTGGTGAGAGGCTGGGCACTTGACTCGAACTGGTCAAATGCTGAGATTGTTGGAGGAAGCCCTGGAAAACAGGAGTTGTCTTTCCTCTGGGGATGTTAAGCTGATGAGATGTAAGCTAAAAGCTACTGGTGGTTTTCTTGCTTACTGTACAAGGAGCCTGCCTGAGAATAAAACCAAGTGACAGAAAAGCAAAGTTGAATGCAAGAGATACACAGAAAGAGGCAAAGTCTAAATGAAACTGCTTGAGGCCTCTTTGGATCTAGCCATTCTGAAGCTACTGGACAATTCAGTTTCATAAACTACTGTGGCTTTTTTTCTCCCCACCCCCCCTTTTTTTTTTGCATAAACAGACACAAGTGATTCTGTAGACTTTTATATATTTAGTCTGGTTCCAAATCCTTTTCCTTTATGATTCACTAGATTACACTTGATGCTGAATGATGAATATGCACAGTACACAGTGGATCTTGATGGAATGGAAAAGTAGATCAGCTGGAGTAGTACAGACACCACTAAGGGAGGTGGGGAGAGGGAGGGAGAGGGAGAGGGAGAGGGAGAGGGAGAGGGAGAGGGAGAGTGAGTGTGTGTGTGTGTGTGTGTGAATGTGTACTGACAAAAGAAACAGTGTCCCATTCAAGCAATAGGGTCATGTGACAATTTAAATAATGAAAACCTTTGAAACTGCCCAAGATAATTTCAGAACCCAGAAGCCCAGCACAAGATATTCCGTTCAACTTTAGTCCACTGGCAACACTAAAACATTCCTCTTTGAAGGTGTAACCAAGAAAGGATGAGAGGAGCCCTCACAAATGTAGGATGCACCTGCATGTAAGGGAAACTTGGAAGAGGCTTTATCTATCCCAACCAAAAAAGGAAGTTCAACAGACAGGGGTCTCCAAGGATTGAGCAATGCTCAGTGTAGCCATATGCCAGCCACCTGAGACTGACTCTAGTGGGGCTCCCACAGGACAGGGCCAGGCTGTGAAATCTCCCCTGGGCAGCAGAAGAGGTTATCAGAAAATGAAGAAAAGGACCACAGGGAACCAGTTTTTGCAAGAGCAGAGAGCACAGGGAACCAGTCTTTGGAACAGCAGGGCTCGAGGTGACTGAAGACCACCGTGAGGGTTGTGTTCATTCACCCTCAGTCCTCCATGCACTACCATCACGGTTCTGCCATAGCTGGGTTCTATCTCTGCTCTTATTAACCTACTAGTTTAAGTGAACTCGCTTTTCTTTCACTTAAATACTTCCTTGTTGCTTTTAAGCAACACTTTTTGAGAAATGGGTTTATTTCTCTGGTTAAAAGTATATAACCAGTTATACACTTTTCTAGTGTATGTTAAAATAAGCATATAATCATTAAAAATGTTTGTTGTACCACCTAAAATCTTTTTAAATGCCACAGCACTGGATTTCACTTGTTGGGCAACACTAGTATATAGAACAAGGACTGGACTTCAAGTCAAGAACGAGGGTGAGGATAAAAGTTGCTCCCCTTGAGATGCTGATATTGCCTAGGGGTATCAGTTTCATCGCTGCTTTCCTGAAAGCTCGACCCCTCCCCTCTGCTCAGGCCACTCCAATGTCTTGTCTTTACACTACAAGGGAAGATTGTTTGCAAACAAACACTGGAATTATAAAAATGAGTAAAACAGTCAAATATGGAGCTTTTAACAAGAGGCGAGTACATTATTGTTACCTCCTGTCTTCAGAAAGAGGTAAAGAATAACCAAGGAGTTCACCGCACTAACCCATCTGTAAAAACAGTAGATACCAAATGCTATACTTATGTCATAGATGAATGGCAATTATGTATGCATAACTAAAAGTATAATTTAAAAAATTATCTCGGGGCTTAGCAGGAAACCACATTAAGCAGAACAAGGCATCTCTCTTTAAAAGCCATGAACTATCTTGTCAAGTCACAAAACAGTTGCCACTTGAACTCTGGGAACAGACTTTCAAAGACAGATTCCAAACGTTTTTTCTCCATTTGAATTTTACAGACACTAATAATGGCCTCACTAGATTTTCTTTTGATTCATGCTAGAAAATATTAGACTGTAATTTAGATATTGTTTGGAGATGGACTGTAATACCATAAGACAAAATTGAAGCCACCTTATGAAAGTTTTTAAAAATTCTTTAAATTTCATGTTTTAGCTTCACTGTGGATAAAATATGCCAGCATTAAAACATAAAACATGGCTTTCTCTTTGAACTGCAAGGAAAAGATGCTTTATCTATTTTGTGACTTCGGATGGAGTAATAGTTTCTCATCCTTCTAATAATCACTCTTTATCCACTCAGCCTGCTTTATTTTTCTTTCAAGCACTTGTTACTATGCATCGCTTTCTTATTTGCTGTGTTTATTGTCTCTTTCCTCCACTAGAATGTAAGCTCTATGAGTGTAGGGACTTTATATTATTCATGTAGTCTTCCAGCACCTAGCAAAACGTCCTAGCACATAGAAGGTGCTTGATAAAAATTTGTTAGATGAATGAATGTTGATTAACGACCAGAGTTTACAATTAGCAAATCCTCTCATTTTTCAAGCTTTATCCATCAGATTCAGATCCATAAAAGACACACTTGCTAGCCATTTGACCTCTGGCAAGTCACTTAACCATATAACTTCTAACAGGTTATGTTTCAGTTGATAAAATGGGGACATCATTGACTGATAGGGCACTTGTGAGCATAAAATGAGGTAATACCCATGCAAGTGTTAGTTTGTCTACCTTCGCAACCAGGTCTCTATTCATTCATCTGTCTATGTATGAATACAGCCTGTTGGCAAACGATTTGGTCCATGGTAGGTGCACCATGATTGTTTATTAATTTTTTATTTTAATTTTGCCACAGGAAGTAACGATTTTTCAGTTTTTGATGGCCTTGTCTAAAACCAAGGACAAGAAACACTAGATGAAAGCAATGCCTTTATATACCTAAACTCTTACTCTTTATATAGCTTCAGTATAAAGAGACTTAAAAATGGTATTTTCTCCAATCAAATACATTTAGAGGAAAAAAATAAGAACAGGACATCAGCAAGACTGATAAGCGCTAAAGTCATCTCCCTGGTCCCTCCTAAAAGGTCAGTTTTGTTTTTAAGATGCTTCTCACGTACAGAAGACAGTGTTGGGAAAAGTTGAGTTTGATTTTATAAAGGTGATTTCCAAGGCACTCTTAAAAAAACTTCTTCCCTTTCTTTCTTCCTTTTTCTTTCTTTCTACCTGTCTTTGTTCATTAGCTAGAATTAAATTAATTTTTTTTTTTTTTGAGACAGAGTTTTGCTCTTGTTGCCCAGGCTGGAGTGCAATGGTATGCTCTTGACTCACTGCAATCTCCCCATCCTGGGTTCAAGTGATTCTCCTGCGTCAGCCTCCCGAGTAGCTGGGATTACAGGCACCCACCACCACACCTGTATTTTATTAGAGACAGGGCTTCACCACCTTGGCCAGGCTGGTCTTGAACTCCTGACCTCGTGATCCACTCGCCTCAGCCTCCCAAAGTGCTGGGATTACAGGCCACACCTGGCCACTAAATTAAGTTTTTGGTTGTTTCCCACACACAAGATAAATATCTAAGAAATAGGTAGGTTGGGGAGGAAAAATGGTCAATAGAAACTTTCTTAGAAGATGAAAATGTATGTTAAATCCTCTTCAAATTAGAATTTTCAAATTCTTACCACTAAGACAAAATTAATTGGTTCAACTAAAACAGTTGCCAATTAAAACACGGTTAACTAGGCTTCTCTAAAACTAAAATCCCAAATCTTACATTATTCATTCTAAATAAACATGTTTTTAAAAGATTAGGAAAATGATTACCTATTGGCACAGGAAAATAATAAATAATGAAATCTCTACGGATAGGGTAAAGGCATATAGAGTATTATCTTAGCAATTGGCTCAATCACTTCCCACTCAGTTTAAATGCTTCAGTAAGAGATATTTTATATAAGGAAGGTGCTAAATCAAGGTTTTTATAGACTACATTTATGTAAGTATTTGTTCTCTCACCAGTGGAAGATTTTCTCTCTCACATCTTTTCTGAACAATTCGTTAATCAGAGGAGAGGAAAAAAATAATTTTTTCTCATATTCCATTAGGGACTTATAATTTATTTCACTTTTATTCTGTGATAAAGTAAAGGCTACAGGGAAACTAACAGGTGAAAGACTTTCTAAATGTAAATGGTGCCCAAAAGAAAAAAGGACTGTGATTAGATGAATACTCATAGTATGCATCAAGGGTTAAAATTCATATACTGAGAAATGCATGTCAAATTGTACATATTTTAAAATATCACTTTTAGAAATTTATCATAAAGAGTTCAGATATGCACAAAGATAAAAGGATAATCATGGCAATATTAGTTACAGAAGTAATAAAAGTATAAATCCTTGTTTCCCACCGCATTCAGGCAAGTGAGACCACCCTACAGAGACCAGAGGCTGAGCATCTGCGGAATTTAAACTAGGAGGCTTGGACTCACGGATACCAAACGCAGCCAAGGGCAACCAGGGAATACAGAGTGAAAATGGAGGAACTGAGCAAAAGCCTGTACTAGGCCTGCCATCAAGTTTATTTCCCTGTTTCTCCTTTTTCCTCCAGCAAGGACAGGGGCTGGGGAGCCTGCCTGGAGGAAGTAAATGACCTCAGAGAAAAGGCCACTGGAGATTTAAATTTGAGGCAAATCAAAAAGGCGGCCAGACATGTATTTATCCTAGAGCAGCGGTTCTAACCGGAAAGGGGTGGGGGTGAGCTTCCCTAGGGGATGGATATTTAGAGACATTTTTGATTTCCATGACTGGAGGGGCATGGTGATACTGGCATCTAGTGGGTAGGGGCTAGGGAAGCTGTTAAACATCCTGCAATGCACAGAACAACAAAACAGCCCTCACAGCAATGAATTGTCCAGCCCCAGATGTCAGCAGTGCCACTTAAGAAACCCTGTATTAGACTGAAGCCCACAGTTCATACCTGTCCCATGTCCCCATCACTCACACAGGACTTCCAAAGACTCTTTCGGGCTTTACCCTTAAATACGATTGGCTTGCCTTTCACCAGACACTTGAGGAAAGACCTCACAAAGAAAGTCAGAAATGAAAACACACAAACACCAACCAACTTAATAAGAAAAAAAAGAATAGGAGAAACAGAAACAATTAAAAAATTTAAAAAGAAAAAGCTAATTGATACAACCCAGTCTGAAATGCAATTTGGCAATATCTAGCAAACATGAAGTTAAACCCACCTGAAACCCAGCAATTCCGCTTGTAGGGGATTTATCTCAGAGAAAGTCTTGCACATGTCACTAGGAGACACGCACAGATTATTCGCAGCACTATTCCTTGTTAGTAGCAAAAAACAAACAAAAACTAGAAAAAAAATCTAATCATTCACCAAAAAGAGAATGCATAGATTAATAATAGACTATTCCTATAGTTGAGTTGAATGATAAAATCACTTAAAATGAATGACTTGGAGCTAAGTATTTCAATAGAGATATGTTTCATAAATATAATGTTGACTTAAGAAAAGCAAATTGTAGGACACCACATTCATTAAGACATTACACAAAGTTAATAATCTTTGAATAAATACATGCAACAACTTTACCATATCTCCTTTAAGGCAGGGGTCCCCAACCCCTGGGCTGTGGACCAGTACCAGTCTGTGGCCTGTTAGAAACCGGGCTGCACAACAGGAGGTGGGCGACTGGTGAGTCACCATTACTACCTGTGTTTTACCACCTGTCAGAACAGTGGTGGTATTAGATTCCCACAGGAGCAGAAACTCTATTGTGAACTGTGCATGTGAGGGACCAGGTTGTGCGTTCCTTGTGAGAATCTAATGTCTGACGATCTGAGGTGGAAGAGTTTCATCACTAAACCATCCTCCCCATATCCCTGAACCCCAACATCTGTCTGTGGAAAAATTGTCTTCCACAATTTGAAACCAGTTCCTGGTGCCAAAAAGGTTGGGGACCACTGCTTTAAGGATTTATACTTGTCTACCAATTCTGTAAGGCACTACATTTTAGCTACTGAGTCTGGTGGCAGACTCAAGATGGAGGTCTCCTCTGGGAGGCTGGCAGGAAGGAAAGTAACTGGGATGGGTATACAGAGAACTTTGGGTATGTGATATTTTATTTCCTAAGCTGCATTGCGGGTCTACTGGTGTTTGCTATATTATTCTTTTATATCTTTTGTATGTTTTAAATTATATTAAATAAACCTATTTTTAATGTCATCAGAAAGATAAAAGAAAATATCACATCCAGTAAAAAGTAATGTCTTGTTCATGAAGCAGGAATTTAATCCCACAAACATAGTAGTTTTTAAAGACTCCAAAGTATAGTAAAGCTTATTACATGCTTTAAAATATAAAATTAAAATGTACAGGCTTTCTTAAAAAATATCTGTCATTTAATTTCAAATATATAATTTAAATTTAACCTTACTGGCATTATTTTAGAATTGAGTTTTTCTTTCTTAATAACCAGGTATATAAGGTAACTGTGTCATGTACCTGGTTTGAAAATTTTGTATGAGATCCCAACACATCATATGCCATGTCAAGCTATTTTTTTAAGTGTTCTTAATACTAAGTAGTGGGGTACATTGTTAATTGCTAAAAAGTATAACTGATTATATTTGAAATATTTAGCAGTTATGATCCACAATAATAATTCTAGGAAATTAATAAAACAACGTTAGTCACTGTTTTAAGATCTTATCAATATATTAAGTACCTACACAAGTGATTTTATCAGTGGCTTTTGAAATTGAAATAACAACTTCTGAAATTATTTAAAAAATATCTTTTTCTAAGAACACATGGACACATGGTGGGAAACAACACACACTGGGGCTTGCCAGGGGTGTGAGGGGAGAGAGAGCATCAGGAAGAACAGCTAACGGATGCTGGCCTTAATGTCTGGGTGATAGGTAGGTCTGTGCAGCAAACCACCATGGCACATGTTTATCTATGTAACCAACGTGCACATCCTGCACACGTACCCCAGAACTTAAAAGTTGAAGAGAAAACATCTTTTTCTTTGGCACAAATTTGTTCTAACCAGAGAACTCATTTCGGAATTGGGAAAAGCATAAAAAGTATCTGTCCTTTTTAATTGCATAAGTCATACACGAAAAGTTCTGAGTGAGTTCTATAAGTAAATATTTCAATTTCCTTATACTGGCTTAGCTAAAATTATCATTTTGTCATTTTAGAAATATTATATTATATCCAATAGTGAAACATGAAAAAATACACATCTAGCAGGTTAAAATAATCATGTTCATCTTTTAAAGAAAAAGATCCTCAAAGAAGACACAATTTGTACTTTCCATTTTTCATTGACATCATTAAGTACTCATTCAAATTAGTTTTGGAAACTGAAATTTTACTTTACACTTTTTTGATATGGTGGCAAAGTTCACCTGAAAAAACAATTTCTAATCTAATCATTCCTTCCTACAGGGTGTGTTCCCTCTAAAAGTGAAAACTCGATACTTCTAATATATGTAAATATATATTAAGATCATGGCCAATAACAAAAGAAAACAAAAATAAACAAAAATGTTTTAATATGGAAACATTTTTATCACATTTTATCAAATGAAATTTCCATGGCTAGTTACTGAAATTTGTCTTCTTTCAATGATATGAGTTTATTCCAGCAAGTGGTTCTAAGGTGAAGATGCTAATAGGGTTTGAGCATCCTTAATCTGAAAATCCAAAATCTGAAATGCTTCAAAACCCAAAACTTTTTCAGCATGGACACGGTGCCATATGTGAAAAATTCCATACCTGATCTCATGTGACAGTTCTCTGTTTTATGCAAAAAATTAACAAAAATGTGGTATAAAATTACCTTCAGGCTATGTGTATATGAAACATAAATAAACTTGATTTTTAGGCTTGGGATACAATCCTCAAGACGTATCATTATATATATGCAAATATTTCAAAATCCAAAAAAATCTGAAATCCAAAACACTTCTGGTTCCAAGCATTTTGGGTAAGGGATATTTAATCCGTATAGCTGTGCCTACAAAAATAAAAATAAAATGGTAACCAGGAAGACCTCTAAAATTAGATTTGCAAAATCTCTTTCAGCTCTAATATTTCATTTACTCATCCTTTCATCATTAATGACTTTAGCTATTCATTTGTTCACTCCTGAAGAGAAACAAAGGAAATTTGTTTCAGCTAAAGTACATCAATATGAAAGGTGAGATGGGACCACAAACCCAAATCTCAAATACATATAGAGTTCACTCCTGTGTTGGAGAAGGAAAGGAATCCTGCCTAGGTGACCTAGACCCACCCATAGAGGCCTTTTATATGAAAATTGTACCACTGCTCTAGCATATCACACGTCCATTCATTTATAGTGGAAGACAAGGAGGCACAGAGAGGTGACGGAACTTGTTGAAAGTCACAGAGCAAGTTGAAAGGCCAAAATCAAAATATATGGTCCATTGTAATATTTTCAATAAATGTATTGAGAACTTGACAGGTGTCTGGCTTAGAACCAGGAATGGGGACTACAAAGATGAATAAGATGGAGTTCCTGCCCAGAGGTGCTTATGCTCTAGGGCTGGCAGCTCCCAGACTCAGGGGTTCTGGGAATTACTGTAACACCTGATCGTCTTGGTACCTACTGCTGGATCTCTGAATACTGTGTTAGCACATAAACAAACGTGGGACTGCATGGGGACCAGAACACCTGGCAAACAAAGTAAACACGGGGAAACAAATTCAGCTTGGCTGTAATCTGTAAAATGCAAATTAAAAGAAGAATTTGTTTCTACCTATCCATCTTGCAAAAGCCTTAAAAACACTCAAAATGGAGAAATTGGTTCTATTTTCCATTGCTGTTAGAAATAAAAATTTTGTGTTTAGATGCCAAAGTTGCAGCATTATGTGTAAGCTTATAACCAGGAACAATTATGTTCAACAGTAAGTGAATAATGTTTCATTAAATTAAGGTTACATTCATGCAATATTATGATACATGAAGCAGTTTCTTAAGATTACTTAAAGACCTGGGAAAATATTCATCATCTAATGTTAATTAGAAAACGAGCATATTCAACTATATATGGCATGCATCTTCTAAACATACTTTTCGAAAAATACAGTATGCATGCATTATCTGTACCACAAGCACTGGAAAGAAATGTATCAAATTAATACTTGTGATTATTTTTGGGTGGTGGTATTATAGATGATTTTAATTTTTCTCCTTTGTATATTTTCCTAATTTTCTGCAAGGAGATTCCATTAATTTCATAATTTAGAAAAAACAAAAGTAAGTCCTAGTTAAATTTTTGTTCAGACTAGATGATTCTCTGAAATTACTGTCTGTTCCTGACTGGTTTCAGGACACCAGTGACTCAGCCCCTTCTGGTTAGGACACACAGATGCCCAAGAGAGGTCCTGAGACTCCATGACCCAGACTTGTTTTGCTGCTTCCTGGCTGGGTCTTTTTGGGCAAAACAGGTCTGAGCCTTTGTAGTTGTTATTTGTAAAATGTGGCAATTTACGTCTGCCTCACATATGAAGTTTAAAGACAGCATAAGAAAAATGCTTTGAAAAGTACTATATAAATGCAAGTTATGTCTCACCTGAGACATAGATAAGACAGAGTACACACTCAAATCCTAAAGGACCAACTTCTTGGTTTTATGATATCACTAAAATGACAGCACCTCCTTGAACCTCAGCCTCCCAATTTGTCAGGTACAGGTATTACTGCCTTCTTCAGAAGGTCGATGTGAACTAAACACCGTATGCGGGACTGAGTCAATGTTAGCTTTCTTCCCTTCTTAGACCCTGTCTTTCCCCACTCCACCCTTTACTCTGAAACAAGAGTTAAAAAAAATGCTCCGGCATCAGCACTTTCTAATTTTAAAGCATATTATTTACTTTGAGTTTTTGTTATGTTAAAAATGTATGCACTCTTTTTCCTTTCTCCACCCTTTTATGGTTTGGACCAATAGCAAACACAAAGTAAGCAGAACTTGCAAAAATCAATGTGAGGACTGTAGACAAATTTTATGGGGTCATTTGAGCTTGAAGTCTTCCACAGAAAGCTTTGAAACCATAAGCACTTTCCACTAGGGCAGGCAGAGTAGGAAGGGTGAGAACATCCTTGCTTTGGTAGGCTGAAGTTATTTCAGCAATTAGATCTTCTTAGATTCTGGATTTATCTAAATATACCTGTGACATTCTGTAAATGTGCAGAACTCAGAATTTCTCAGGCTTGGGTTCTCTAGTGTCAATTGACAACCACATGTCTTGAAGTTTTGTTTCCTTTAATTAACCTTCTCCATTTTCAAATCAATTTTCTCACTTCCTCATGGTGTTACTGCTATTCTAAGGAATGCAGACCTAAGGGATCAACATTTCAAGACTCCAAAGGTTTGTATGCCAAGCCTGGAACTTTGTACACAAATAGATACCCAAGCATACTCACTGTTCCTTCTGTACACCCAAACTTAAAAATTCAAGGGCTAAGATTAAAGTATCAGAGGACTGAGTCCTAACTTATTATTTGAAGTCTGGTCCACCTTGTTTAAGAATCTTTTCTTATGGGAAAGCTGAAGATTTTTGAAAAACAGAACAACCCACTGAAGGCCTTCTCTGTTTAGGGAAGGTGCCGGTGGAATGATGGAAGGGGATGGTCTACATGTACCATGATTGTGAAGACAGATTAAAAAGGAAGAGGCAGATAAAAGACATATTGTAGCAGAATCTGCTAGTGCCCAGTCCATTTTCCCAGAGTCTTAGCACTTCAGTGTGTTCTGGTTGATTTCTAATGGCCAGCATCTACCCACCTTTAGTTGAGTGCTAAGGAATTTACACTACCATGCCAAGCAGCACTCAGCCAACGACTGGCAGGAGTTGACACATAAACATTCCAGTTCCCTTGCCCTTTGGGTGGAAGAACTCTGAGCTGTGTTGTTATTAGTTTCCTATTGCTGCTGTAGAAAATTACTAAAAACTAAAGAGGCCTAAAGAAACACGAATTTATTATTTAACGGTTCTGGAGGGCATAAGTTTGAAATAGATCTTACTGGGCTAAAATAAAAACGCAGGTCTGAAGATAGTACAGCATTGCTTTGAATGATGCTGACCAAGCTTCTGGTACAAGCAGGCCAAGCTGTGGCCCCTTATTCTTCGAAGGAGCCTTCTTGAATTCCTCTTCTCTTTATAATCAGAACCAAGACAGGAGAATGTGGTGGTGAAAATTCCTCTGCACTATCCTGAAATCAATCATATCTGGTGTCATCTTAATCCCACTTAATTTAGTTTAATCCTGCTATTTATTTTAATCCATCTAATTTAATCCCACTTTGGCACAATCTGAATCTAGAACACTTGAGTCAAATCATCTAATATTCCAAGACTAGCAGACGTCTACGCTGGATGCAAAACAGTAACAAAATTACAAGGTACATAAAGTCAGACTCTCTTGTTTTTCATTCTGGTTATAAATAACCACATGATTTTAGACTAATCACTTAATCTCTCTCTGACCAATTTCATTTCTTCATGTAAAGACAGAATTAATAAAACGTACCCATTTTTTTGAGAGATTTCAGAGTTAAATGGAAAACTCTGTGAACTTGCTTTGAGTTCTAATACAATAGAACTAACGATGATTCAAAGGACACTAAATCTTTTGTTTTTCTCATGAATGCAGGTTTTAGTCAAATGCCAGCAAAGTGTCCTCTGTACACTTGGTGCTCCTAAAATATTTATTGTTTTTGATAATGAAGAGTAATGTCTATGCAAAGTAATCTATTCACCACTTTCTCCCAGTTGGAACTATGTGGACCCATCTTAGTTATTCTGATAAAGCCCCTCACTACATTTGTATCTAACTTCATCAGAAGCAAACGATCTTCTGGATACACTTTGGATAGTTCTGCAAGATTTAACAATGGATGGTGACTTGTCTCATAACAGAACACTTGACTTTTTACTCCATTTTAACATACACTTGAGTATTTTTATTGAGAATCTATTAAATCTAGGGCTCCCAGAACTGGTCTGCCAATAGTTTACATAATAATAGCTACAACAACATCTGATGTCTGCATCTTACATTACAGTTGGCGGTGGCTTCCTATAGTTAGATGTTTCCCAAACTTCATTTTTATAACATCGGCATGATATTTTGCCATATTTTCTTCATTTATGTGTTACTATTTACCAAGTGTTTTACCTTAAATTGACTTACCTTTTAAAATTTAAATACGTTTATTTAGAAAGTGAACTTCATATCACTACCATACCTAGGAAACCAATATTGCTTGCGATAAATAGAAAATAAATAAATTCATTGATTTAGCCATTTCATGAAGTATACATATAGTAAAACCTCATGTTGTGCACATATATATACATTTATATTTGCCAATTAAGAAAGTAAAATAATTTTTAAAAGAAAGTAAATAAATGTAATACAATGAAAACAGAAAAATGTTGTTCAGTTCCTGCCAGATACTGTTGTTGGGTTAAGTTCCTGAGCTTGAGATACATTCTTTCATGTTTGTGTGTGTAAATGCATATATATGAGAAAGAGAGAGAGAAAGAGAGAGACAGACAGAGAGAGAGAGAGAGAGAGAGAGACTTGCATATCGATATCAAATTAAGAGGCAAGCTCTACCTTGAGACTTTCACTGAATTATTTAGATTTTTGGAAATGATATGATAGATTATAATCTTAATTTTCACAATAACCTTGTTAGATGATTCGTTAAGTAAGCAGTGCAGATACTGCTTCCATTTTACAGATGATAAAGCTAGGGCTCAGAGAGGTTACATGACCTATTCCTTGAATCCTCCGTTAATGGCAGAGCTGGGCCTCAAACACAAGCTCTTCCATTCCAAATCCTGTGCTTTCTCTATTGTACTCAGATGTTCTTGGAGTGACAGGGGTTGCAGAGGGCTTAGATAAAGCACAACTGAAGATCCCTTCCCTCTGTCACTTATAATCCAGTCAAGGAGACGAGAGGGACCAAAATCATATATTTAAGTTGTATCAAGAGAAAGTAGAAAAGTGTGTTTTGAGGTAATTGGCCCAAAGAATAACAGTGAAAATATTTAGCAAGTGAGCCTACCGTAAGTTGGACTATTAGGGAAGACTTTCACGAAGAAGCAAGATTAAAACTCTTGTGCTGAAGGGTGGATAAAATTAGATGAATTGAAGATAGAGGTGAAGCCATTTCAAGTGATAACAGCACTTTGATCAGAATAACAAAACGTATCAAAGCTCTGTCTTGGTTCACTGCAGATAGGGGAAAATGCAGATATATGACAGGAAGTACTATGGATACATTTTATAGTCTTATGTGCTATAAAGTAGAATGAATCACTATCTTGTAATCCTTAAAAATAAATTATTGCCCTCAAAATACGTATGATTCAGCAAACCATCTACAGGGCTTTTTTTTCCTAAGGAAATATTGATAGATATATGCTAATATTTGTAAGAATGTGTTTCATCCTAGCAGAGAAATTGGAAATAACTCCAGTGTTTGACCATATGGGGCTTAGTTACTTAAAATTAACTACATCAACACTGGGGACCCTGTGCAATCTTCAAAAAAGGCTTCAACCTTTGCTACTAAAATGTGGAATGTGGACCAATATTGTCACCTTTACCTGGAACTTGTTAAGATGCATTTTCTAATGCAGTAGGTCTGGGAGAGGGCCTGAGAGTCTGCATTTCCATCAAGTTCCCCAGTGATTCGCACATGTATTAAAGTTTGAAAAGCAGAGGTACATGATTAATTACATGGAAAGATATTAGCAATAAAAATGAAATGGGCTGATAAGAATTAGTTCCACATGATACTATATTGGTAAATTTAAAAAAATATGCATACATTCAAACATGAGAAAGAGAGGGAAATAGACAAAGAGAGTGTGTGTGTGTGTATGTGCAAGACAGACAGATGGGAAGAATATATATTAAAATACCAACAGTGGTAGAATTACAGGAAATTATTTAAAGTTTTTTTCTGTGTTTGTGTATCTGCATCTACTATGAACATACCTCTTTAAAAATATAAATAATAAAACTCTATTTTCCATTCCTTTTCTGTTTTCAGAATTTTACCGTGTTATTTCTGGAAAAATAAGCAGAAACCAACAGGCTGAACTGGAAGAAAACAACCCATGGGGATTTAATCAATGTAACAAGAAACTGTCAGAAGAGAGAAACACCTATAAGATAAGAATTTTCCACTAAATGTGAAGTAAGTCTGTGTAACCTTCATGTTCCTAGAGTTCTTGGAATTTATTTTAAAAACCAAACTTTTTTTTTTTTTTAAAGTAAGGCTATAAAGCTCCAGGAGCATAGACATTTTCAAGACTGCCAACTGGGAAAGTACTTTCAGGATGAAACAGATCGGTTTCCCTTAACAAGTATTTTTAGTGGTTTTACTCTGAGTTCTGGTTGGGAATATTCCAGCAATGTCACTTAGAAGTTGAAAGAGGACCCAGCTGCTTTGTCAGAATGATTCTTTGCCTGCCTTTTCCCTTCGAAAATTTACCTTAGACTTTATTCATTTCTGTGAGTTGTCCCCATTTGGGTGATCCCTTTGTTCTCAGCATATGATGGTAAGAAAAACATTCAGATTCCAGCTTCACTATTTTTTAGCTGCTGGAATGTGTAGGCGATGGAAGTAAGTTAAGATGATTAAATGAGATAATGCACATAAAGCCTTTATTATAAAGGAAATGCTTAAAAAGTTGACTGATTGGAGGAAATGGCATTGTGGCACGACTATGGGGACTCTCCAGGGAAAGATCAACCGGCCCCAAACGGAACTGAAGCAGCAGCTGTTCAAGCACCTGTGGGCGTTGAACTGGGAGTGGCATCTGGGGCATCGGGTGGTCGGGGCTGTGAGAGACCAAGGGCTGATCATGCAGCACCACCTCAAGAAGCGGGCATCCAGTGCATGTGCCAACATTACTCTGTCGAGGAAGAAGCTCAGAAAACTTCTCCAGCAGATCCAGCTTGCCCAGAAAGAGAAGGCAGCCACAGAAGCAAGACCCCCCTCAAAGCCAGCCAGGACTAGCGAACCACAACTCAAAGGTCAAAAGAAGACAAAAGCCCTCCAGGATGTAGAAATGAAGGACCTTGAAGATGAGAGCTAAACCTCTTCCTCTAGAAGATTCTCAGCTGGACCCAGAAGGACTCCAGTTGTTTCCAAGGACTTTGCAAAAGCAGTGCCCTCTTTCACTCACCAGATTTCTTCCTCCCTAATTCCTCCTCTGGAAAAATGTCTTTGGGAGAGAAGAAGGTACAGAATAAAGACTGGAGAAGGGCCTCTCTAGCAGTCAATTTCATTTGTAATAAAGCCCTAACACACTGAAGAAAAAAGTTGACTGACTGATTAATTCATCATTCAACAACTGTGTACCATGAGACGATCATCTGTCCCTAAGGGCAGAGGATGCAAATGATCCGAGACATGTCTCCTTACCTCAGGATGCTTTCAGGTAAGGGGATGCAACCAAGGAGAACACAATTACCCTGCAGTGTCACAAGTGCTATGACAAGGAGAAGGCCAGGTATCACAGGGGAAAACAAGAGGGGTACCAACCCCACCAGGGGGGTGGTGGTGGTAAAGAAGTCTTCCTTGTTGAAGTCATGTCTACATTGAGATCTGGTGGACCAGTAGGTCTTGGCCAGGAATAGCTGAGAGGCTCCAGACGGTGGAAATAACACATTTACAGGGTCAAATGTAAGAAAGAGCACAAATGTTCAGGTGCTCAACAAACTAAAAGTGCTAGGATATGAGTCTGGGGTGGAGGGTGGGGGTAGTAGAAAGAAGGAAAATGATATGAAGGGTCTGTAGAGCCTGGTCATGAATGGGCCTTGTCAGCCATGTGGAAGAAGTTTTACTTCATCCAAAGAGCTGCAGGAAAGATCAGGGTCAAATATGGTCGCATTGGGGTTTTAAGCAGGTTGCTCTGGCCACAGGTGGGGAAAGGACCGGAGACAAGCCAGGAGGACTGCAAATCAGCTAGGAGGCTGTTGCAGGAACACAGGGAGAGGTGATCCCATCCTCAAGCCAGTGGAAATGGATGACTATACAAGAAATGAGATTGGTGGTTAACTGGGAGTTGGGAGATGATGGAACAGGCCCAGAGAATATACTTAATAAATGCCTATTTTCTTCTCCACAGAGATCTATTGGCCACTTCAAGCCAAGGGAAGATTAACCCAGTAGTAGCAGAAAACATATTGTCTAGAAGCAAAATAACTGTCTGCTTAGCAGTTCTTGAAGTAAGGTCTGGGAATTCTTGAGGGTCACTTTATTTCTATTTGAGGAGTCTGTGAGGTCAAAACTTATTTTCATAACAATTCTGAGATGCTGTTTGCCTTTTTTGCTTTTATGCTTTCACAAACATGCAGTGGATTCTTCTAGAGGCTACACAATGTGTGATAATGGAATTGCTCTGACGGCTGAAGTTATGTGTGCTTGGATTTTCTTGAGCTTTAAATTTGTCACAGTTTTAATTTCAAATATAGTAAATACAGAAAGATATAGCCCCCATAACAAAAGTTCTTTGGCGTCCTCCACAATGCTTAAGAGTGTAAAAGAAACCTGAAGCCACAAAATTTGACAACCAATGCCATAAACATTTAAAAAATATTTTAAAAGCATCCACTATCAAAAGCTTAAAAAAATTATGAGTGAGAACAAACTCTACTGATTGAGGAGTCTATTTTTTTTTTTGAGACAGAGTCTCACTCTGTTGCCCAGGCTGGAGGCAGTGGCGTGATCTTGGCTCACTGCAACCTCTGCCTCCTGGGTTCAAGTGATTCTCCTGCTTCAGCGTCCCGAGTAGCTGACACTACAGGCTCGCACCACCACACTCAGCTAATTTTTTTGTTTTTAGTAGAGACAGCGTTTCACCATACTGGTCAGGCTGGTCTTGAACTCCTGACCTCGTGATCCATCTGCCTCAGCCTCCCAAAGTGCTGGGATTACAGGCGTGAGCCACTGCGCCCGGCCTGAGGAGCCTAATTCTTTTCTTAGTGTTGTTGTCCTTTCAAATCTGAGCCATTGTCAGCTTAATATAAGGATAATGCCTGGGATTTCATTTCTAGAAGAACACATCCAACAAACAAAATCAAAGCACATACCATACAATGTACTAAGTAGAGACATGAAATCCAGATCTGCAATTCTGAATATACTTTGTTCTTTAAACTTATTTTTAAAGTTAGAAAACAGAGTCACTGAGTAATACTCATATCTTAGAACAAAATCTCTGTTGTGTGGGCAGAAAAGCAAAATAGAAGTGACAGTGTGGGCAAGTGGAAAATAACACAGTGAGGAGAAGTGATGCAAACCAGACTCAGAACCAGAGCTCTAAATGCAAGTTGCCAACCCAAAAGCACTTCAGGATCCCCTATGAACCATCATTTAAAAAACAAGGGCAGTGGGCTAGCCAATCAAGCATAAACCTGGTAGTCATCCACATGCCATCTGAAAGGCCTGGAGCCAGTGGAGGACACTTCTCTGTGCCCTTGAACAATACCAAAGTGGCTGCCCTTCCAAGAGGTCAGTGGGTATCTCAGCACAGAAAGTCTAGGGAGGATCAGGATAAGAGAAACATAGAAAATGGCCCCAGACACTGAGGGCAGTCAGAGTTCCATGCTGAGGATGAGGATTCCATGTAGCTGTTAGGAATACAATGTGGCTAGTATATTGGAGGAACTGAATGTTTAATTTTATTTCATTTTCACTAATATACATTCAAAGAGCCATGAGACTGGTAATGACCACACTCGAAAACTCTATTCCAGAACTTTAGTGAAATGATCTTTCCAACCTGTGGAGAGCCAACTCTAAGATGCAGCGTGGTGCAAGATGGGCTGGAATGTACTCTTCAGGCAAATGCATATGTGAAATCCTTGTCTCCCACCAAAACCCAGTCAACTTCCTAGGACATCTGCCAACAAAGCCGACTAGTTCTCCTAGGGGAGTTTGAAATAGGAGCTTAATAAAGAGGAAAGCAGAGAAGACAAATGAGAGGCAGGAGTCTTGCCTGTTACCCCATGTGACCTGGCCCTGAGCTATCTTCCAAATTCTTTTCCTGAAATGTAGCTGCTTGTCACTGTGCTCCAGTGACATACACCCCCTAGTTCTTCCTTGAATATATCAAGCAAGTTCCCATCTCATGGCCTATTGTGTTTATTTACTTTCTTCTTATCCTGGAATGCTCTTTCACTGGATCAGGGTTTCTTAACTTCAGTGCTAGTGACATTTTAAGCTGGATAATTCTTTGCTACAGGGACCTGCCCTCTGCACCATAGGGTGTTTAGCAGCATCCTTGTTCTCTATCCACTAGATGCTGGTACCATCCCTTCCCCCAGTTGTGACAATTAAAACGTCCCTGGAGAGGCAAAGTCACCCTGGTTAAGAATCACTGCCCTAGATAACTGCATGATTCACTTTCCCAGTTAATTTAGTTCTATACTCAGATGACACCTCCAGGGAGTCCTTTGCAAAACCCTGTACCTCTCTGTCCCCTTTCCCTGTTTTATTTTTCTTCCCAGTATTTATCACTAGCTAACATTATATCACATACTTCTGTGTTTCTTGTGTCTTTGCCGCCTTTGTTTACTGCTGTACTCCTAGCACTTAGCATCTAGTCGATTGGTAGATACTTTATAAATATTTATTGAAGGAAGGAAGGAAGGAAGGAAGGAAGGAAGGAAGGAAGGAAGGAAGGAAGGAAGGAGTATCTGCACCATTCGTAAAGTCAAAAGTGAGGCAGGAAGTTTTCATTCTGGGGGAATGGAGGCATGCCACCAACAGAAAAGCTTCAACTCAATTTAACTATGAAAGTCTGTTTTTGGTTGTTATATAACAATGACAAGGCTTTAGGAAATTTTCTAATAATGGGCACACTTTTACTCACCTTATCTAAAATTATGCTTTGAATGCAAAAATGAATTATAATTTTAAATGTATTTGTCAACCACTTTTATGAATAGTGTCAATTTTGAGACCTAAAATTGCAGTCATTTCATATCATCAAGAACCTGTGTTCTTACCTGATTTTAACATTGATGTCTCCTTGCCACTGAGCAAAAAACATTCTGATAATGAGAAAAGGGCCTGATAAAAGGCCTGCATTTTCCTTCATAGTTATAAATGGAAAAGTGTGTTTCCAAGAGGTTTTTATTAGCATTGCTGTGTGTGAGCCTAACAATTCAGTGACTCCAGCCCTAGGAAATTTAATCATGTGCTGAAGTCCTTACTTACTCGTATGAATGAGGCTTTTTCCCCCCTGATGATTTGTTATATTCTTTCTGAATTCTTTAAGAATACTAGACTAACTTATAAAATGCTGAATTTCTTCTGGAAATAACTGTAAATGTTCAAAAGAAATTACAAGCACCAAGTAAATCGCACATTTTGGAGAATAAGGGAAGAATATACCCTAGCTGCTGGTGGATGGTCAGAGTATTCTCCTACAACCTGGATCTAGCCAATTATTAAACGAAGTTCCACAACACCTCAGATCCTAAGAATCTCAAGGGACTAAAAACTTCTTAATATATTAACTAGAATTTTTAAAAGTTAAGTAATTCTACTTTCATATTTTCTAGGTTTTTACTGATGAAAGTCTTTCTATGACAACACACACTGGTATCCTTTTTAATATTAGGAAATCTGGAGAGAGAGTGAGTGTGTGTGTGTGTGTGTGTGTGTGTGTGTGTGTATGTGTATAACCTATGGATACCCTTTTGTGAAGCTATGCATATGTGCAAGCAAGGGTGGGTAAAAGTCTCAGAATTATGACCCCAAGGGTGACCCTACAACCTGATTCCTCTTCCAGAGGGAGTGCAGTACACACAGAACCATAAAGGCACTGTCCCAAGCCTGTCCTGTACAAAACTGACTGCTGAATCAAAGACCAAGAGCAGCCCTTCCCTTTCAGGGTTATCTTAATTCTAAAATAAATAAATAAATAAACAAATCACCATCTTTACTTCTGTTTCTAGAGTCTCATCAACTTTTCAGTACTCCTCTAAACCTTGCTGGTGATTTCTACAGTCAGCCATTTTGACAACTGACATCACTTACCTTTTCCCTTTCACTATTTGAATGGAGGAGCATTCCTTATGAGTTTAGAATTAAAAAAAAATTTTTTTTGCATCTATTTAAGGTATACAACATGATGTTATGAAATACACATATAGAGTAAAATGGTCATTATAGTTAGATGAATTAAAATATCTATCATGTCTCAGAGTTATCCATTTCATCTCCTATGGCACGAACAGCTATATCTACTCATTTTGCAACTATCCTGAATACAATATGCTATTAACAATAGTCTTCGTGCTTCGTGTTGTACATTAGATCTTGAGACATGTTTGTCCTACATATCTGCTACTTTGTATAGAGACAGATAGAGAATAAACAGTGGTTCTTAGGGGTGGGGTAGGGAGGAAGGAAATGGGGAGATGTAAGTCAAATGATACAAAGTAATCCAAGAATTTATGTGAGAAGAGGTGGGAAAAGTCTACCTCTAAGCTGCCTTAACCTTTCCCCCTAACTCTTTCCTTACCACCACCACCACCAAACACCGTAATAATGATCATCATCAGGGAATTAACACTTCCAGACACCAGATGCCAGACTACATTGTTTCTGAAGTATTTCCCAATGTCAGGCTTTGAAAAGAATTACAGATACCTACAAAATACATTTTCATGAATAAGTATGAATGTTTTATACAGTATTTGCAAGGAATATCAAAAGTCCTCTTGTATTTCCTTTTATAATAGTTCGCTTTCTGAAAAATACCTCAGTTGACACACTGACAGGCAGAAAGATGATCAAAGATATTAACCTTGCCCCTTTAACATTAGAGGCATAATTGCCTAAGTGGAGAGAAAAAGAGTATCCTCAAGTAGGACTCAGGTTTGAAATAATCTTTCCCTGAAGGTACAAAAAACAGAGCCCCTTGGGAAGTATTCAATATCCATCTCTGTCTTTGCTTGTTCTTTGGAATCAACATTATAATTCCTCAGACACCTCTGTGCTATGGATATTTTCTGAAAGTTGAAAGTTTTATTTTTCTACAAGGTCAGTCCCTGTAGGAACAGTCAATCTGTCCTCACTGTGTTTGAACCCAGGCACAGTCCACAGGGAAGCCAGCAAATGTGACCAAGGCACACCATTACATGCTCCTCAGAGGGCTGGAGAGTGCTTATAAATGCATTCTCTTGAAGAAATAGGCAACTGGCAGTTTTTTATATAGCTGCATTATATGCTGATTATGTACAAAGGCTAAAACTAGGCAAAGTGTCTAGCAGAAAATATCATGCATTATTCAAATAAAACGAATCTGTTGTTTTTCTAATTTGCTCTTCAAAACATGTCTTTTCAAGTTGTTTTGAGTTGCTGTTGTTTTGAGGGAGGGAGAAGAAAAGTATTCTCTCTTTTCAGGGATAAAAACTCAAATAAAAGAGGTACCCCCATTCAGCTAAGCATGGCAGCTTTAACAATATATAGGTAAAATGTACAACAAACTTACAAAATTAGAGCCTTTATGAAGAGCATCTCTTTATAATCAAGTAATTTTAGAAGAGAGAAAGATAAGTAATCTACTTATCAGGCTAGGTTTTCCAGGCTTTCCCATTTCAAGTCATTTTATGTTTTCTTTCCTTCTTCTTTTATTTCCTTCTTTTGCCTTTCCTAATCCATATTGCAAGATACCATGTACAACACGCTTACCTCTGTTTAACAGCACATGTTCACAGTATTCTACAGCCAAAAGCTCTACTTTGGCAGCAACTGTTTACTGACGAATGCATTTTATCCTGATTATATGACAATGATGGCGGCTTACTCATTATTTCATTCAGTATCATTATTGAGGGCTTACTATGGGACAAGAAACTTGTGGGTCCCAGTGATAGATAGAACAAGGTTCCTGGCTTCACAGCGCTTACAATCACTGGTGAACTACATGTATGAAGGCCTTCAGTAAACTTTGTATGCAGTGACACTCTTCTGTGATCCCAGGGGTGATCTGATTTATCCTCACATTAAATATGACCCTCCTGACCAACACAGTGGTGTTCTTTTGGGGCTGATGTCTGATATTTGCCTTTAGGGCAATCATATCTTGAGAGACCAGTAAGATCTAGAACAGGATTTTGATAAGCCCCTTTGCCTACCTCCCCTATCTGACCCTTTCTTACAGGCTCTTGGTGTTTACAGTTTACAGCCACCATCATCACTCCCATCCCCACAGTCTCTTTTCCTTTTCTATTCTTCTGTTGTTTGCCACGTTTTCTGCTTTCTTGTCTTTCTTTTGTCTTGGTCATGCCTGAATGCTTTCAGTCTGGTCAGTCAATGACACTACTATAATCTCTGAGTTTCCAGATCTTCTTAGTTACTGTTGTTATTTTTGCACGTTCAAAGGCTGGATACAATATTCTTTACAACACACATTCACTGGTTCCCCCAGTGTTCCTTTCTCCCTGATGAAACATAGTTCAGTGCTATTCTAGATGCCTGAGGTTGTTTGTGATCTGATATCTGAGTTCCGGATGATGAGCTACTGCAACTCACTTTGCCAGAGACAGTGAGAACTCTTCCCAAAATGTAAGGTGCACTCACAATATTTGATTAGCCCCCTGGAAAAGAGGCCAAAGGGCTCTGAGTTTTGTAGTGTATTTCTATGTAAACTTGAACATATTGTGCTGGTTCACTGATTTTCAAGTTTTCAGAAAAGAAAATGGGAATGTTAGACCACAAAGAGAGATACACTAAGGTTCCACAGGAAAAAGATACCTCACACGTAGCCCAGCACATGCTGGTTTATTTTGAAATGGTGGTGGAATGAAATGGTTAGGTAAGCTTAATATTTTGATTAACCAAGAATTATCATAGGCACTATAGATGAATTTCTAATTTTTAAATAATCAGGATAAAATGCATGTATCAATAAAAAGTTGCTGCCAAAGTATTTGCCTCAGAGGTCATTAAGAACATAATAACCAAAAAATCCTATTGATTTGTCTCTTTAAAATAATTAGAGAAAAATGGAAGTCTATCTACATCCTAATGTTAAACTTTTCAAGAATAAAGTTACACAGTAGCTTGCTCATCTGTTCTGGGACTAATTTATTGATTTTTTAGCTGACTTTTAAATGATTTTCTTAATTCGTCTGTACACCTTCTCCTCTTTTTTCTGTGACTAAAATCATCTAAAGCCTCTTGCAGTGATTATACTGGAGTAGGCTTTTCCATTAAAGGATCATCAAAGAATTAGTTCTTCAGTGACCCCACTAAATGAAAATTCAATGAAAAAATTTATTACAAGAAAAAAATGCATCTGTATGTTAAGATCTAATCCGATTGGGATGTCTAAAGACAAAAATAATAGCCAGATGATTTAACAAATTTTTTTTTTTTTTTGAGATGGAGTCTTGCTCTGTTGCGCAGGCTGGAGTGCAGTGGTGCAATCTCGGCTCACTGCAACCTCTGCCTCCTGGGTTCAAGCAATTCTCCTGCCTCTGCCTTCTGAGTAGCTGAGATTACAGGTGTGCACCACCATGCCTGGCTAATTTTTATATTTTTAGTAGAGATGAGGTTTCACCATGTTGGCCAGGCTGGTCTCGAACTCCTGACCTCATGATCCATCTGCCTCAACCTCCCAAAGTGCGGGGATTACAACCGTGAGCCACTGCACTTGGCCGATTTAACACTTTTTTTTAGGCAGGGTCTGGCTCTGTCACCCAGGCTGGAGTGCAGTGGTACAATCTCGGCTCACTGCAACTTCTGCCTCCCAGGCTCTAACCATTCTCCCACCTCAGCCTCCTGAGTAGCTTGGACTACAGGGGTGCGCCACCATGTCTAGTTAATTGTTTTGTCATTTTTGGAGAGACAGGGTTTCACCATGTTGCCCAGGCTGGTCTCGAAATCCTGAGCTCTAGCAATTGGCCCACCTTAGCCTCACAAGTGTGGAGATTACAGGCATAAGCCACTGCGTCCAGCCAATTTAACACTCTTATAGCATCACCATGTTACTTGGACTGGCACCTGCGGTTCTTAGTGGCAGCAAGGCTTATGGTCACTGCATCAGGGACACTGAATGACTAGACCTTGATATGAATCTCATACATGTTCAAATGCTTACATCAAGTTACCATTGTGGGAAGGCTTTCTTTTAGTTCATTAAAAGATGACCCATTTTCAGTGCTCTTCAACTTCTGGAACTTTAAAGTGTGGTGTCAACTTATTTCCCTCATGACTCTCTCTGAATTTATGCTGGTTTCTTGCCTTTTGAAATTTTAGAGCTGGTCTGTGAAAATGGGACACATTTCCCTTGACACATTTCAAACTATTTGAGAAAGAAGAATCCATGAGCGATAGCTGTCACACTGAATATTAGAAGAAAGCAATCAAGTCCTTTGTAAAATAAGTCTCACTCACCTCTCTTCCACCTCTACTTCATGTAATAACACAAATTCCAGGGTTCCTGAGGAATCTTCCTTCGGGGCATAAACTGCTAAGACTTTATTGCTTGAAGAAGTTTTCTGGGGCATAGCTTGCTAGCCTGGTGCTCATAGTCACAAGACATTCTTTTCCGTGGTTACTAGCATTGAGCTTCGGGTAGCAGCATCTCACTATTACTCTGGGGACTTACTACAACACTCCTGTCACCAAATTAGTAGATAAGGAAGTGTGGCTAACATGTCAAAAACTTGTAGATGATTTGCTACCTAGTTCTAATTTCTTAGCACTATATTTCTGGTTGTCTGACCTAGACTACTCCACATCATTTTTTGCTTTATCTGACTTCTTTACAACACTCTCAGGTGAGAAGAGTTCTGCCTTTAACTATATTGCTTCCTAGACCTTTGTTGTGCAGAGTGAGAGCTGAGCCTAAGAAATGAGAGGAACTGGACTGCTTGAGAGTTTGCATATAAAACCTCTGTTAATAATAGAGGAGAAAGGGCCCAGAAGGTTGAGATGCAGAGCAGAGAAAGAAAGAACCAGCCTGGGCTGCACTTAGGATTTTATGGAAACTTTCATTTTTAAATTAAGGTCAAATCTTGAGTACTTACAAGAATATCGGTAAGTTCACTGATTAAATAAAATGGATTTCAAACCTAGACACTTCATATAGCTATGTCGATGGCTGAAAAGGTTCTTATCTCATGTTTTTATTTTCCTTTTGAATCATGCTCTCTCTTTGTTTCCATTAGCTGCACATAACAGAATTGATCGCACCTAGAAACTGTGTTCATCAATGCATATGCAAAATATATACATACATTGTTACGAGATTTCAAGCAAGCCACATTAGCTTTCATGGTCTCAGTCTTCAAATGAGGTAACTCTGAAGTCCTTCCAGATCTCACTGTAACTCTATGATATGATTCACATAATGAAATTTCTACAGAGGTTGGGAAGGTAACATAAATGGATGAACTAGGCTGGAGATAAACTGGAAATGCTATGTTGCCAGTACTATTCGGTTGGTGTACAAGTAATTGCAGTTTTTGCCATTAAAAGTAAGTACCAATATTATCAAGAAACATAGGCAATCCTTTCTTTGCTATATTGCATTTTTCTATTAAAAATTTAAATTTATAATTTATTTATTTTTTTAATTTTCAACTTGTACCTCCTTTATCTAAAATAAAAGTTGAAAATATTATATCTTAAGAAATCCTGGGTGTGCCCCACAAAACCCAACCACACCGATCTGGGACTCTGGGGACATCAATTTGACTTATTCTTAGAATCTACAATTGTTTATCAGATACTGTGAAAGAGCTGCAGAAGATAGCATACAAACTGTTCAACAATGGCGTGAAGATGAAAGTGCTGACTTCAGACACCATGCTCTGAAAATTCAAGGTGGAATTTCACAGTGAACATATGGATTATGAGCCCTGAATGAATTCTTAACTGGTCCCTGAGTGTTGTTAAACTGCGGAACTGCTAGAAGAAAGCTGTAGCTGTCCATGGTGCTTAAGAATTTTCCCTAATGCTGGAGTCTCGAAGTCTGTGATATGGAAATACCTTACACTGAACATACTGTGCATTAACAATGACAATGACAACAAACCCAGTCCCCCCACAACAAATCACTTTGATGTGGCTCAAGAGGATTTAATGTATTTGTGACTCAACTCAATAACAAACACTTAAATAGAAACCCATATTCTTGATTTTATTTTTTTATTTTTGAAAGAAAGAAAAAGAGAGGAAAGAAAGTGAGAGTGAAAGAAAGAAAAAAAGAATGTAAGAGAGAAAGAAAGAAGAAGAGAAAGAGGGAGAGAGAACGGGATACTTGTTCTATTGCCCAGGCTAGAATGCAGTCTAAAAATGAGTATTAAAAACCTCTTTTATGCCAATAATTGTGCTTAACAATGGAAACAGGAAGGAATAAGGGATGAAAATAACAAACAAGCAGCCAGCCAGTATTTTACTTAAACCTGTGAAATCCTATGCAATTGCTAAGGACTGATTTGCTTCCAATTATGTGGTCACTTTTAAAATAGGTGTAATGTGATACTGAGAAAAATGTTTTGTGGATTTGGGGTGGAGAGTTCTGTAAATAATTGTTAAGTTTACTTGTTCTAGGTCTGAGTTCAAGTCCTGGATATCCTTGTTAATTTTCTATCTCGTTGATCTGTCTAATATTGACAGTATAATGTTAAAGTCTCCCATTATTATTCTGTGCGAGTCTAAGTCTCTTTGTAAGTCATTAAGAACCTGCCTTATGT